>MU225679.1:1268657-1281590 GCA_018584345.1 Thuja plicata | reverse complement strand
TATATATATAAGCAGTGATAATCAGATTTTGATCAATTCCATAATTGAATTGGGCAGCCAGTCTACTACTTGATTAGCTTCCTCGTACACATGGGAGAAAGTGAAATGCAACATAGGTAACAATTCCCACACCATGTACACAAGTTTTTTCAATTTCCAATTTTGACACAGTTTCTTTATTATGTTGTTAATGTAGAATAACGAATCACCTTTAGAATCAACCCGCCTCTGCCCTCTTCTACAACATTCATCTAATCCTCATATTAAGGTCGTAAAATCCATGATATTATTAGTTGCGTCACCTAATGCACCAGCCACCACCCACACTATTGATCCCTTAGGGCCCGTTTGGTGAATGGAATTAATGTATCTAGAATAGGCCTATTCTAGAATAAGGACCTATTCTCAGATTAATTAATCCTGAAAACGAAAGCTGGAATGAGGTTTGGACCTGTTTGGTGCACCTAGAAGATGGCTGGGAATTAATCTATTCTGCGTTTGGATCCCATAATGTGGAATTGGAATATGGATTATTTTTCATTTTTTAATTAACTTGAACAATATGTTTTTTAACTTATTAAAAAATTATAATTATAAAAAAAAATATTTTCTTACAAATTTTAATTTTTGAACTTATCATTTTTGTTGCTAGCTTTTTAATTAAAATATATATGTATTTTTAACATATATATTTTAAAATTAAAATATGTATTATTAACTTAACAAAAATAAGATTATAAAAAAAAAAAATTTATTTTCTGACAAATTTTAATTTTTGAACTTTTATCAATTTTGTTGCTCGTTTTTTTTAATTTTTAATATTTTTTCTATCGAAAGTCATATCCAAGTAAAACCTAAAAAATTGGCATGACAACATTATAAACAAGTTACCACATATATAAAAAATTGACATGACAACATTATAAACAAATTATCACATATATATAGTACTAGATCGTAAACCAGTTACATGTCCACATTCTTGAATTAGTGGGTTGATATCTTATGTAGGTTGATTCCTAAAATAAGATTGGGAATTGGTGCCTCCAACTAAGGTTGTAGTTCCTATGGGCTAGTGCCTAAAATATATTGTAAGTTCTTAATTATCTTTGGGAGGCTATATTTGGGTAGTAGATCCAATCAATTGTTCTCGCCATAGTTTTTCCCTTCTATTTTTCACACATATATTTGGTGTTTCTATGTATTGATGTGTAATTGTGTTTATCATTTAATTAGATGTTTTACTTTTAAAATAAGATCCAATAATGATTCTAATGTTGAATTACATTTGAACTCAACTTGCTTTTGACATTAGAAGCTTCACTTGCTTTTATTTTTTTGTCATCAATTCTCATATTTTGAACTAACATTTTTTTACTCAAATATCTTATATCTTAAATGTGATTTTTAGATAATTCCTTCATCTTTTATTTAAAAGAAACAAAATAAATAATTAACAGTTTAAAATGGTATCTATATGCTATTTCTGAATTTAATTGTGTGAACATTTTTTACATCAAAATTTTGGAGCACAGACTCCAATGATACAGAGCCAAGAGCCAAGCCCTTTAATTTCACTTGCACACACAAAATGCCAATAAAAATATATATTTTAAAAGAAAAATATAATTAGTTTAAAGAATATATCAAACAAGGAAATGAAATCGGATCGAGTGGTAAACCATTTGCGATGACAAACTCGAAGGTGTTTATGCAAAACTGATAAAAGAAGATATTTTGTCATATATTATAAAAATATGTAGTGATTTGGTACAAGAGAAACAATGAAGGTACAATCCATTCCGGGCTCCACAACCACCAAAACCGTATCTTTCCCCAACAACACATTTGTCCTCCTATATTTCTGCTTCATCTCAACCATTCAAACAACAAATACAAAACCAATTTTAAAACCCCTCATTTGTAGAACCACTATTTTATACAGACGCCTACTTAATTACCAGTTTCAATTTACCTCTGCAACAAAACCCTTTCCTTGATAAAATGCACAATCGTGCTGCAAATAGCTGCCCGTCACATGGAAATCACAGTGCTTTTCATCGAAATAACTGAGTAGGAACACGTCAAGCGTCGTCTTGAGCTGAAACATTCACGATTTGTTGGCAGTATAGTGAAGCTTTTTCTGAGTGTAGGCGTCGTCTTTATACGCTTCCCATCACCTGGGCATCGAATCCATCAATAGCTTATTTTGGAATAAAATGAATTTCAGATTTGTTTTTGAATTAATTAATCCAAGCATTGGCCCAAAAGTGGGGATTAAGTTTCTAATTTGGGAATTCAAAAAATGGCCACAAACGATGAATTACTTTATTCTCACATTAAATAATGACTATTCCAGGTTAATCTGCATTGCCTCATCGAAATTAACTTTAAGCCTTCCATGAGGTGGAGCTATCCATTTGGCCAGCTTATGTTTTGACTCCTTCAAAATATTGCCTTTTCCATCTCCACGTGTTAGTGGAGGAATCAAACCAGGCCACACTCTTCTCATTCTTTCATCCCACCAATTGAATGTAATAAAACGCAATGTCAGTGCTATGTTCCTACTTGTTTCAACAACTACCTGTTTTATCTTGACCTTTAGTCCATCCTTCGATAATTCCTTTTCTTTGATTTTTTTCTCATTCCAAATATGCCGTACCAATAGAGAAGGATCAAAAGACCAGATGCCTCCCCAAAGTTGATTAGAGTAGTCTCTCAGCTTGCTATGAAAAAAATCACTCAACTTAGCATTCCTTAGGGCATGCCAATTCATTTTGCTCTGAAGCCAATCCCAACAACTAGCATCCATTTCATAATTGATAAAGCTATGATCACTTGATTATTTTCCCTTCATACATAGTGGACATTTGGTTGGGCCAGCAATCCCAATCCTATGAAGCCTATTACCTATCAAGATCTTATTATGGAGGGAAAGCCACAAGAAGGCTCCTACCTTTGGTAACACTCTATTTCCCCAGCATGAGTCTTTGCTTCATTTTGAGGAGTCTCTTGAATAGTCAAGATCTGGTATCCCAATCTTATGGTATACTTACCATTATTTTCACCACACCAAAGAGCCTAATCTCTCTCCGTATTCAAGGAAATGCATCGACCAACAAGACATCGCTCTAATTTCTCTTTAGTACCTGTATCAAGACCCAATTTGTCCAAGCATTTCCATCACCAAGTGACCACCCCATTGAATTCCACCGCTTCCACATAATCTGCCACCTTTTATCCCAAATTAGCCTCCAAAGGTTGTCGAATAATATTGAAATCAGGATTTTCATATAAGGGTGGGTTTGTTAGGAAAGCAATAGTGCAGAAACACTTTTTGAATGTCAAATTAACAGATAAATAAGTAACTATATCTCAGATATGTGCAAGACAATAAAATATGGAATTACCATACATAAAACACACAGAGAAAACACCAAATATAACATGGGAAACCCTTTCGAGAAAAAAACCCACCACCCAACAAACCCTCGAGCAACTTTGTATTACAGTAAAAGGATTTACATACAATGCACTATGGATTGTTACACAGGCTCAGATTGCCTTACAATCAACCTGACTTCCCACCACACATTCTTCACAAATCTTGCATCCCTATATGCACATTGCAATTCATTGTAGAATTCGGTAAAGAAATTGTTACAGGAAAAATGGTCTGTCAACCGTTTGTCACACACAATTACCTGCGCAACTAGTCGTGCGATGATTTCTCCCTTCAGCACTTTTACCTCCATTGGTTCTTTTCATACAGTGACTTCTCCCTTCGGCACTTTTTCCTCCGTCAAGTCTTTTCGTATGGTGACTTCTCCCTTCGGCACTTTTGCCTCCGTCGGGTCTTGTCGTATGGTGACTTCTCCACATGTATCGTCGTACATCGAAACTGGCACCGTATTGATGTATAGTACTCATACTATGGAATCTGTACTTGTACTCCACCTTCACCATATATGCAGCGTTACCATACTCCACATAGTACTCGTGTCATACTCTACAAGGTTTCATCATACTAGTTGTCTCAAACCACCCGTACGGTGTTTCACTGTACGATTCCTCAAACTACCATACGGTGTTTCACTGTACGATGCCTCACACTACCGTACAATGAAAACCTACCGTACTCATCATTCTCAACAATCTCCCACTTGATGAGGTACGTACTCATAACCACAGACAGATGATCATAGAGACTACATAGAATCATGGACTCTAAAGCCCATCAATGTTGATATACCACTTGAACACAAAACCATCAAGAATGAAAATCTAGAGTGTGCACCATTGAGATACTTACAGAATAGTCTCATCTCATTCATGGACGTTCCCATCTTCTAGCATGCCACTGTCATTGGATACACATAGAATCTATCCATTGAGAAAACCATACAATCTGTCTCACAGAGAACCATAACTCTGTCTCCCAAAGCACAAAACCCTCGATCCAAAAGATAACCGAATGTATCAACATTTTTCACAATCATAGCTGAAATAGCATCCACAGTAAGTGCTAACACATCCAACTATACATACCTCTAAGGTATACCAACATGGATTCCAAAACATCACCATTTTCAACCTGTTACCTGCAGTCTCAAGACTCAAGTGCAATACCTGTCACATACACGCCAAGAAGCTCCCACTGCACAGGTAATATTAATATGACATGAATCCATTCAACAACATCACATAGAAGTGCAACAAAAAACTTGTAGTACCAAGAAAATTTGTAATACTGAGTAGCTGTTAAACTAAGAACCTGTAAGCACAACTTTCACAGTGTATCTCCACAGAACCCTTTATTATGTCCTTCTACACCCATCTCTAAATGCTAACTGTGTCAAGTACATAACAGATGATTGTATTTTTAGTTGGAACTATTACTCGTTCCAACACATACATCTCTAGCCACAAGAGAACTTTCGCATCATCTATGTTTTCATGTATCCATGAGCACCTATAACTAATCAACCCATGCCAAACTCCAAATGCAAGAACCACATTATGAAGTACCAAGCAATTGATCACTGTACTCAAACTACAAAAAACTAAACCAAGATCAATGTCAAAATTCTAACTGCAAAATCAGGAATCTATCATGACATCATGACCTAACACATCTCTTCCAAAGAGATTTCATGTTTAACATGAACATGTCATACAATTGTATCATGTCAATACTCCAAAACTAGTATCAAGCATAAACTAAGAAAAAAAAATAGACACAATAACCCAGAAACACAATCAACACCTTTATCAAGAACTTCTTAAGCCCTTAAGATGTCACAATCCACCAACCAATGGTGAACTCATGTCACTGCCACTAACTCCCATTGCACTATAGTACTGAGTTGCACATGACATCGTGACAGTCATTTTCTGGTAGGAAATCAGTTTAGCTAGTCATCATCTAATGACCGACTAGCCAAAGAAGTACTATAGACATCTTCATCACCTTGAGAAGATTTAGAACTCGAAGAGTCATCCCTGTTCTTCTTCTTCTTCTCCTTGCAGTCTTTCTGGACATGACCCATCTGCCCATAGTTCCAGCACTTCACTTTGGACTTATTTCCAGAAGACTTATACCTAGTCTTCTTGTCCTCTCATTTGTCTCCATCCTTTGATCTGCCTCGAACAGAGAGAGCCTCTTTGGCCACTTCATAAGTCCTCCTCCACATCTCCTTTGACAAGAGTGTAACAACTACCTCACCCATTTTTAACTGGGTAGTAGTATTTCCAATAGCCATCACCAAGTGGTCCCACAAATTAGGTAAGGAACACAACAAGAGAATACAATGTTCTTCCTCACCAATGGTTATACCAATAGATGTCAATTGTGCGATAACCATATTGAACGCATTCATATGATCTGCAACAAATTTTCCTTCATCCATCTTCAAGGAGTACAATTTCTTTCTAAGGGAGAGTTTATTTACCAAAGACTTGCCCTGATAAATGTCTCCTAACTTCTTCCACAAGGAATGCGCGGTTTTCTCTTCATCCAAACTCAATCTTATGAGTCCTCTAGCTTTCTGGTTTGCTATATCCCAATCTTCCTACTTCATACCTGTAGGCTTGGCAGCAAACACAACAATCCACAGATATCGATCAACCAACACATCTTCAATTTTATGTTTCCACAACTCAAGATTTGTGTCATTGAACTTTTCAAAGTCAATTCTTCCTGACGTACTAGCCATCTCAATATACAAACAAAAACTTTGCAAACTCCCACTGAAACCAAATTGGCACAAAAAACCAAACCCTATTGAACAATGATAACACAACCGACCAGGCTCTGATACCACTTGTTAGAAAAGCAATAGTGCGGAAACACTTTCCAAATGTCAAATTAACATAGAAATAAGCAACTATATCTCAGAGATGTGCAAGACAATAAAATATGGAATTACCAGACACAAAACATACAGATAAAACACTAGATATAACGTGGGAAACCCTTTTGGGAAAAACCCACCACCTAACAAACCCTCGAGCAAATTTATATTACAGTAAAAGGATTTACATACAATGCACTCCGGATTGTTTCACAGGCTCAGATTGCCTTACAATCAACCTGACTTTCCACCACGCATTCTTCATGAATCTTGCAGCCCTTTATGCACACTACAATTTGTTATAGAATTCGGTAAAGAAACCGTTACAAGAAAAATGGTCTGCCAATCGTCTGTCACACACAATCACCCACGCAACTGGTCATACGGTGATTTCTCCCTTCGTCACTTTTGCCTCCATCAGGTCTTTTTGTACGGTGAATTCTCCCTTCGGCACTTTTGCCTCCATCGAGTCTTGTCATACAGTGACTTCTCCCTTTGGCACTTTTTCCTCCATCGGGTCTTTCTGTACGGTGACTTCTTCACATGTATCATCGTACATCAAAACTGGCACCGTACTGAAGTATAGTATTCATATTGTGGAACCCATACTTATATTCCACCTTCACCATACATGCAGCATCACCGTACTCCACATAGTACTCGTGTCATACTCTACAAGGTTTCACCATACTAGTTGTCTCAAACCACCCATACGGTGTTTCATTGTACGGTTCCTCAAACTACCATACGGTATTTCACTGTACGGTACCTCACACTATCATACAGTGAACACCCATCATACTCGTCATTCTCAACAGGGTTCCCATCCCATGAATCCATTCAAAAATTCACCACTTGCCCGTTGTTGATGTTCGAAATGAGATAAGTAACTAAGAGGGGAGGACTGAATCAATTACTCCAAAACAAATCCTTTGTCCCTTAGATGTCTTAAATACTTCAACATTGTTACTCGGTTAATTAAGATATTCTTCTCTAACTCCGGTGTCAAAGCAATCTTTGTAATATCCAATGCAATTATACTTTAGAGATTAAGTGCAAAAACATAAAGCATAAAACAAATAACATATACACAGGTGACACCAAGATTTAACTTGGAAACCCAATATGGGAAAAGCCACTAATGTAACTAGTTACTATTTTTCACTCTTCTGAAGTGAGCCCTGTTAGGAGTCAACCCTGTTAAAGGTTACAATAACACACTATTAGGTGTGACCTTGTTAAAGGATTTAATCACCCAGTGAGGAGTGGCCTTGTTAGAGGTCTTCAACACTTCAACATAGAAATGCTACCTTGTGAGAGGATTTACAAAAAGACTGTTAAGTCTACTATGTTAAGAGATTTTAGATCACTGCTACAATTATTAGAAAATAACAATGAATTGACCTGTATGTGTAAGCAATTGTCTTTGCAGATTCAAATCTTTGTTCTGATTATAACTAGATCCTTGTTGATTAGATGTTCTATTGCAGATCCGAGTGATCTGTACACAATCAGAATCCTATCTAATTTCGCCTTCACTCTTCATATCACAAAATTCCACACTTCTGCTTTCTCTTTCTTTTCCTCTGCTTCTTACACACATTCAATCCAAACTTGACCTTTCATTTATATGGTAAGCCCTATCAATTCGGCCTAAATATACTTCTAAATAATAAATCACAATTTAGTTAGCCTCATATAACTAATTAATTATAGAATATAAATCATTGTTAGTCGACTGCCACTGAATGCCCAACCAAGACTGAAATGCCTGAGCGACTTGGTCAACACTGAACTTTCTTCAATGCCTGACTGAACTTGTTCAACAATAAATAACTCATTCTATTCACCAACTGTGCTTGGTCTGAATGTAGACATTTGTGTAACATCACTACATAAGTGTAAATACATGTGTAACATCAATGACAATACACAATTGAATAATTGTCTTCAACAATCTCCCTCTTTGGCATTGATGGCAACACAACATGTCATAATACAAAGAATAGTAGAGCAATAATTTTTTTTTATTAATGTCTTTAGCTTCATTCTGATTCTCATCCAAAAAATCCCTCTGACATCAAAATCTCCCTCTTACTATATTATAGAAAAACTTTCCCTCTTTTATCTTATTCTTATGTATTATAGAAAACTCTCCCTCTTTGACAACAGATGCCAAAGACACCATCTCCACAAATATCAATATTTAGTACTATTTCATGTTGTAATTGTAATGTACCTGAATGTAAAAATTCATCTGCAATGTGCTCTAATATACTTGCACCAACTTATAGATCTTCACTGTTGCTCGGGTTGATGCTAGGGATAACTTTAAGAAACCCCCTCCTAGGAAAAAGTGTAAAATCCTGGCGAATCACACATTAATTTAGGGGAAAATTTTTCCTTATGATTATGATATTTTTGTGCAATGGGTTTAGGATAGTATTTCCTTGCTCGCATTTTTTTGGGGATTGGATAGTAACAAAGAAGTGGGTGCCAGCATTCTTGAAATGATTTTTCAGATTCATTGTCAAAATGAACCAGTGAAATATAATTTTAGTGAGCACACTGTTCATTGCATGCAAGAACAATTGCTAATGATTAAAAGAGGTTCACAGAAGACATTTAGGTTCACAACCTACTTGTGCTATCTTCTTTTAGCAAAGCATCGTGCAATATTTCAAACAAACAAGCTTCAAAGTCAGGTCCAAAATGCACTATATGAATGGACACCTCAGATAAGGATGAGTGATAACAGAAGGAACTATAACAATTTTGTAGACTTCTTTTTTGCACCTATGTATCATAAAATTATAGGCACTCCGTTGCCTAGATTGCATGTGTCTTGTATAGATTGCATTCAACTCGGAAGTGAAATACAATTGGCTGATTGGTACTTCATGGAAGACTACACTGTGTTAAGGTTTTACGGTTCAGTGGTAGAACCATACAAACTTCCAATACATGTTACAGAGAGGTTTTTTGTATTGGAATATGTTCGGCAGATTGAGAGCACATATGTACTCTTTAATGGTCAGCAAAAGAAAATGATATTTCCTTCCTTGCCTTTCTCATTGGGAGAGTTCACATTTGAGAGAAGAGGATTCAAAGTGGCAGAGGCTTTTTTTTCAATTTTCCGCTTTGTTATTGACAGTCACTGGCAGTATGATCCACTAAACATGATTGGATAAAATCTTAGAGCGAATGGGAGCTCCACAAGAAAATTTCAACATGAAAGTATGCCATTGATAGAAAAAATTAAAAACATGGAGTCCTGGGACGAGGTCAAAAAAGAGATGGAGAAATACGCTGCTGAAAATAATATTTCAATACAGGAATTGTCATCACAAATTATTGCATTGCAAAAGCATAAAGTAAAAGAGCAGCAAAATACATCCTACAATTTCTACCAGCAAGCTACTAAACCATCTACAAAAACTATTTCAAATAAAATAATGCTTCAATGTGAAGATGATAATTGGACTGCAACCAAAATTAAAGATATTTGGGAAATGAGGAAGAATCTCGGCGAGCCAAAGACCTCTGCAGATCTTTATGATCTGGATGAGGATGAAATATTTAGTGATTTGTGGAATGCAGAGCATCCTGGTCAAGCACGTCATAGTGATTATAGTGATTGTGATGATCAAGATATTGGTTTTGATGGGTGGGATTCTATGACAATTGCTACTAGAGTCAGTGCGTCCACAAAAGAGAAATATGGAAAAGGGGTAGAGATGGTAGAAAAAATGGGTTTTCCAGGTAGGGGTGGTCTGGGTCCCACAGGAGAAGGGAATTGGCATCCATTTGCCACACCCGCTCCACCAAAATGTGGTAGTGGACTAGTAATTGGAAGTTCATAAGAAAAAGGTACTACTCAGTCTCGTACCCTTGCACCTTCATTTGTTCTAGCTTCAAATCCAGTTCCACCTTTGCCAAGCACTCAGATTCAATTTGAATCAAGTGCCACTACCAGTGGTGGGGATGGCATGGGTAGTACTAGTGATTTGAAAAGGACATTACAACTAGACATGAAATCAGTGGATCCCAGAGATCAAGGCAGTGTGAAGAAGAAAAAGGTTATGACAAAAATGCCAATGGTGTCTATGACTGTGAGTCCAACAATTGCCACTCCTTCAGGACAAAACCCTCCGAACAGTCCAAATACTCCACTTGTAATGGGTCAGGGTGTTACTGCTACTAATCCTCATGGTGCAATTATTAGAACCATAGTTGGAAGCTCGTACATAGCTGCAAGTTCTATTTCACCTTTCAAACATTCAATTGTGTCAAAAAACCCTGATTTTCATTACAATGATTTTTTAACGAGCTTTGAACAAACAAAAAATAGGAATAGACAAAATACTAAGACATTGAAGAGGGATGCAGTTGCTGTAGCTCGTGATGCAGAACCTACATCAAATAGGTTATTTCCCACATATGACCCAAAGAATGAAATGATGGAGTTCATGGTTGTTATGCCCCCATCTAGAGATAACAATCCACTAGAGAGTAAAATAGATCCATCTGAATTGTAAGTTAGCACCCTCCAAATGGATTTATCAAAAATTTAAAATGTGGACAAGATAAATGTGTTGAAAATGACCAACCAAGTTGTCTACAGTTCAGTGATGAAGTTGGAGAGAGAAAATGGAAAGCTTCAGGGCAGAATAGAAAAGTTACAGGCAGACCTGTCAAATGAAAAGGCAAAGGAGAAAGCAACAGATAAAAGGTGCAAAGAATTAGAGAAAAGGATAAATAATTCATCCTCTAAAGAAGCAATTGTTCAGCGAGAACATATGGAGGCAGAACTGAAATTTGTGAGGGAAAAATTGGAAGAGAGCAATAAAAAACTAGAGGATGAAAAAGACTCTTCAGTAAATTTATACAAAAGATTGGAGAGAACGACACAAGTAAACAATAAATTAAACAAAGAATTAGAAGATGAGAGGGTAAAATAAAAATAGTGGGAAGAGGAAGCAGAGAAAATAAAAAAATAGAGTGAACACCAGTTGTCAGAATTGAGAGAAGACCTAAAGGAAAAAAAGACAATGTAAACTTACGAAAATAGCTTGAATGACCAAATGAAAAATACAGTTAAGAAAATAAAAAGAGACCTTTGGGGGAAAATAAAGGTGACTGGTGATAGGTTGTGTGATTGGTTTGAATTGAATGAAAGTCTTAGAGATGTTTATGAGAAGCTCAAAGAGCACATTGACAAAAACAAAAAAATTTGTAAGAGAGAGAAAACTAAAAAACAAATTTTGAAAAAAATCAACACAACCAATGATATGCATTTGGAAAGAAAGGGAATTAATGAACACACTCTTGCATCAATAAAAGCAACCTCTGTCTTAAAAAACTGTCAGAAACTAAAGGAAGTAGAGGAAACTCTTGCCTTATTTGAGATAAAGCTCGCCAAGATGAATCAAGCAACAACCAAAATGATAGGTCATGGTTTGCCGAGTCCTGGTCCTAGTAACTCATTAACTAATTTCGTTGGAAGAGAAGCTTACAAAAAAAGGTTGGAGGAGACAATGAGCACTGATTTAGGCAAGCTTCCTCAGGACACAACTCATGAAAGCATTGCAAACTGCATCAACCCATTGACAAATTTGATTGCAGTATTGGAAGGATCATTGCTTTCAAGTCAGTCTAACAAGTATGAATGGCTAACGAGGTTGAAGGTCATCTACTATAACTTAACAAATATTAACCTTCCAACTGATGCAGGATGGAGCTTATTAAACAAACTGGCATAATCATCTTGATGTAATAAAAAAATAGAATGTGAAAGTAACAATTTAAAAGTAATAGTAGTTAAACACTAGTAAATTTTACCCTATTTTTCGACGAGGATTAGTCAAATTTTTGACACCCATTGGTCGAACAGAGGACCAAAACTGCTGTCAAACTTTTTTCATCGATTATTCGACAGGAAAACCCATCGTCGATATATCGACCTACTTAGTGGTTGAATTATTGACCGAATATTCATCGAAAAAATCACTTGAAGCTGGAAGAATTGCAGATCAAACCTTTTATCAAAGAGACCACCGTTCGCCGAAATGGCAACCAAAGTTGGTTGGAATCGATGTTGAACACATAGCAGTCTCTTCGAAACATCAAACACAGTGTGTCACTTTTTTGACCAAAGTTCGTCGAAATTGATGTCGAACACATAGCATTCTCGTCGAAACTACTGCTATTAAAACGTAAAAAAAGTGACCAATAATAATTTTTGGTTAAAATATATATATATATATATATATATATATATATATATATATATATATATATATATATATTATTGATGGGTTTGTAACCGATTTCTCTATATTACAGAGATTTTTTAGTTCAAGGATTATATTTTATGAGTTCATGGGTCAAGGATTGGGTGTTCCAGGCCAGTTGTACCATTGAATCACCATTTTCATTCAGTTAGGTCCATGTTTCTTCACACCATACCATCCTACCTGCTAGACCACTCCAAATATATCCATATCATTCCTATTAAGTTCAATTTTTTGTCACCAGTTGATGGATGGAAAAATTCACAATGATAGGTACAAGGTGGTGG
>MU225679.1:1209726-1227082 GCA_018584345.1 Thuja plicata | reverse complement strand
AAGAAGGTGTAACCAATGAAGATTCAGGAGAAGATGAAATTGGATTCATTTCCCTTAGAGATATGGAAAGGATGCTTGAGGAAATGGACATTGCAGATGAAAAGGAAGAACAAGAACTAGCCCTAATCTCCAAAGAAGACATGAGAACTGATTGGATCGTTGACAGTGGATGCTCTCATCATATGATAGGTGACAACGATAGATTTGTTCAGTTAGACAAGTACTAAGGTGGTATGGTTAGATTTGGAGATAACACTCCCAAACCTATCATAGGCAGAGGTTCTATCACTTTGGATGGAAAGAATAAGATAGATGATGTTCTATATGTTTATGGATTACATCATAACTTGTTGAGTGTTGGACAACTACTTGACAAAGGCTATCATTTGGAGTTCAAAGACAACAAGTGCATCATTAACAACAAGGATGGAGACATGATTGCATCAGGCTCCAAAACAAAAGGTAATGTTTTTTAGCTTAATTCTGATGTAAGTTGTTTTGTTGCAAAGGTAGATGACAGTTGGTTATGGCACAAGAGACTTTGTCATATCAACTTTAATAATATAGTAAAGATCAGCAATGTTAAGGCAGTTAGAGACCTACCAAGTATTACAAGACTAGTAGACACAATATGCAGGGAATGTGTTATGGGAAAGCATGTAAGGAGTTCCTTCAGAAGCAAGTAGAACTCAGCTGAGAACAAATTGGACCTAGTGCATACAGACTTATGTGGTCCTACTCAAACAAGATCATACTACGGAGAAAGGTATTTCATTTTGTTTGTTGATGAATTTTCTAGGATGATGTGGGTTGCATTCCTAAAAGAGAATTCTGAAGCCTTTGAGAAGTTCAAAATATTCAAAGCTAAAGTTGAGAATGAATCTAGATTGAAACTAAAATGTCTGAGATCAGATAGAGGAGGAGAGTTCACCTCTGATCAATTTTATGACTATTGTGAAGAGCATGGTATTAAAAGATAGTTGAGTGCACCTAGAACCCCTCAGTAGAATGGGATTGTAGAAAGGAGGAACAGGATCATACTTGATACAGCGCGCACTATGATGATTGAAGAAAAAGTTGCACACACCTATTAGAGAGATGCAGTGAACACAACAGTATATACTATCAACAGAACCCAATTAACACCAGACGTGGATAAGACTTCCTATGAAATTTGGTTTGGCATTGTACCTACAGCAAAGTACTTCAGAATCTTTGGCAGAAAGTGCTACATCAAAAGAGATGATGGTGTTGGTAAGTTTGATGCTAGAAGTGATGAAGGTATTTTCCTCAGTTATTCTACTAAAAGAAAAGCATATAGATGTTTCAATTTGAGATTAAAGAAGATAATTGAAAGCACACATGTTAATATTGATGAAAAGTTTATGATTCAAGAAAGATACTATGAATATGAACCTATGATTGAGGATGAATCCAAACATAGCAACAAAAATACTATTATTGAAGAAATGTTTGATTGCATTGATGTCTCATGCAATGACCCTAAATCAAGTAGAGAAGAATCACAGACTATTGAAGAACAAGACACACCTAAGGTTCCAAAATTCACATCTAGATACCACTCTAAAAATGACATCATTGGAGATCAGAGCAGAAGTGTTTTGACCAGATCAAAAGCAAAAAGTCTAGTAGTGGATGAAGAGGTATGTTTACTCTCACAGATTGAACTCTTAAGTGTTGAAGATGCTTGTAATGATTCTGATTGGAAGAATGCAATGAAAGAAGAATTAAATCAGATAATCAAAAATGACACATGGGAATTGGTCCCCAGACCTAATGACAAAAATGTGATTGGAACAAAGTGGGTATTCAGAAACAAGATGAATGAAGATGGTACAGTAGTTAGAAACAAAGAAAGATTGGTATGCAAAGGATATGCATAGAGAGAAGGAATAGACTACACTGATACATTTGCCCCTGTGAGTAGACTGGAAGCCATAAAGTTGTTCTTGGCATACACAACAGTCAAAGACTTTAAAGTATATCAAATGGATGTTAAATCAACTTTTCTGAATGGTGATTTGAATGAAGAAGTCTACATTGAACAGCCTGAAGGATTTAGTCTTTCAGATGAACTAGACATGGTATGAAAATTGAAGAAAGCACTCTATGGTCTTAAACAGGCCCCAAAAGCTTGGTATGAGAGACTTGATGGTTATCTTACCAAGATTGGATTCAAGAAAGGAGTAGCAGATTATAACCTATTCACAAGAGAAACACCTGATGGATTATTTTTAGTTGCTATATTTGTTGATGACATTATCTTTGGGGGTAATGATAAGCTAAGTGAAGCATTTGCAAAAGAAATGCAGAATGAGTTTGAAATGAGTATGATTGGTCCTATAAAATACATTTTGGGATTAAATGTAAAGAAAACAGATAAAGGTATATTCATTAATCAGTATAAATATGTGAAATAAATACTGAAGACCTTTCAAATGGATGATTGTAAACCAGTATGCACTCCTATGATAACAGGAAGCAAGCTTTCAAAAGATGATGACTCCACAACAGTTGATAAGACATTGTACAAATCTATGATTGGTAAACTCATTTATCTAGCTCAATCCAAACCTGACATATCTAATGCAGTTGGAATTGTTGGAATATTTGCAGCTGAACCCAAGAAAAATCACTTAATGGCAGTAAAAAGGATATTTAGATATCTTAATAGAACTATAGACTATGGTTTATGGTATCCTAAATCAGAGAATGTAGAGCTTCATGTTTATACATATGCAGATTGGGCAGGTTGTATTGATGATAGAAAGAGCACTTCAAGAGGAGAAGTATTCCTTAGAGACAGGTTGGTTTCTTGGATAAGCAAGAAGAAAAACTATATTTCTCAGTCAACAGTAGAAGCTGAATATGTTGCAGCAACACTGAATTGTTCAACCATAGTTTGGATCAAGAAGATGGTTAAAGACTTTGGCATTCAGGTTCATTATCCTATTGTCATTCATTGTGATAATACTAGCACTATCAACATGTCTAAGAACCCTGTGATGCACGCAAATACAAAACACATAGAGATCAAGTACCATTTCTTAAGAGAAAAAGTTACAGACAAAGAAGTCAAATTGGAATATGTGAACACCAAAGAATAGTTGGCAGATATTTTCAGAAAACCCTTATCAAAGGATACTTTTAAGTATCTCAGGGAGAAGTTGGGAGTAATTCCCTCTCCTAAGTCTATTTAGAAGAAGCAGCAAAGACATTAGTCATTATGTGACTAATGAATGGTTGACTACTCTACTTCTGGAGTAGTACCTGTGCCTAAAGAACTATGGCGCCCTTTGCCATTGATGTCAAAGGGGGAGTATATAGATGGAACAAGAACTCAGACAGAGGAACTGCAACAGTATAGAGGAATCTTTGATGAGGATATTGAGAAGATTGTAAAAGAAAGAGGACACCAAGAACAGAGGATGTTTTTGATATCATATGTTGCCATCAATGTCAAAGGGGGAGATTGTTGGAGATTTGATTCAGAGCAGTTGATTGATTGTATGTTTTTCATTGATGACAACATATAATACATAGTAGTAATTCTATATGAACTTGTCTGAATGATGACATGAAGAATTGCGTGGATAGATACATATTTTTGACATGTTTATTATGTTATGTTCATACACACAGACCCAGATATGACGTTTCAGTAAAGTTATGCAATTCTATTATTAGCAGTTACAATTCTGGAAGCATAACTGTTTAGGGCCGATGTATATAATGTGTTACATGAGTTGTGCCTATCTTCAAGATATGCGTGTGTATATTCATGTTTAGTTATGAGTTTATGATACAAATACAAAGGCACCAAACATGTTTCAAGATGATTGCAAAGTTATGGTTAATTTGGTGAGGCCGACTCAGTGAAGCGTCGTGTCTGTTTAGCATTGACTTGCGTAGACTTAATATTGTTTGCGTGCTTATTTAAGCTGACTAAGATATTGATGAAGTGTTTTTAAGAGCTGACATGACCTTCTAATTTGGAGAAGATACTTATAGTAGTTCAATTGTGATACGCCAAGTGTGAATGATACGAAATGTGAAGAAAGATGTACATAGTAGATTATCAGAGTTGGTTCATTCATCAAGGATCTATGTGAAGAAGAAGTAAAATATTGTAATACACTGGAACTGATCAAGACAGTAGGTCTACTCTATAGTTCATCATCAGATATAGTGCATATCTGTTATTCAGAAGGTTGTAGCCTTAACCATCAAGCAGTGAGCTTTTGGACAGTGAGTCCACCATCCCTAACAGGGTTATTTGTAAGAGACTCCTAACAGGGTTCGACCCTTAACCAGGTCACTATACTTATTGCATTGTATTGTACAACTCCTAACAGGGTTGAAATATCTTCTAACAGGGATTACTACAAACAAGTATAGTTTATTATGGGTGCTAATTCCCACCAGGGTTTTTACCACTTGGTTTCCCCGTAATCAAATTGTGTGTTGAGTACTGTGTTATCTGATTATGCATTTACTTTGTTGCACACTAATGTTAAAGAAGTAAGAAGAGATTGAAGTAACTGATAACTGATTCACCCCCCCTCTCAATTATCCTTTGGGACTATTCTAATACTTACACCCTCTAATCTTGCAACTGGGGTGAATGTCTCTCCATAGTCAATTCCTTCCTCTTGTGCATACTAGTCTTTCTTTATTCCTTATTACCTCTCCATGTTCATTCAGCTTGTTTCTGAATACCCACTTTGTACCAATTACAGTTTTGTTTTCAGGTCTCGGTACTAGTGTCCATGTCTTATTCTTTTCAATCTGGTCTATCTCTTCATTCATGGCTTGAATCCAGTCTTCATTGTCTAAATCATATTTTACTGTCTTAGGCTCAAAGTCACATAGCAAACATGTGTCTTCTCTTAATTTGCCTCTTGTCATAACTACAGAATCCTTTGCTCCTATGATTTGATCAGGTTTATGGTGCATTCTCACATATTTTTCCAAAGTAGGCTCTTTCTTAGCTTTAATTTGATCATTCATGTTTAGTTCAGGGTGAAATTTTGACTCAACATCTCCATCAGATAGCTCAGTAGTCACCTCCTATTTCCCATCAATTTCATTCTGTGTCTCGGCAGGTGCGGACTACTGCTCGGCAACTTCATTTTCAGTTTCGTTAGAATCCTCCTCTTCAAGATAAGTGAATGATCTATAACTTTTAGGCTCAATCATACTTTCATCTTCATTTCTCTCTGCATATTCATCAATTCTAACATTTTCACTTTCCACAATTTTTTTAGTGTTAGAATTCAAACATTTGTATGCCTTACTCTTAGTAGAATATCCAAGAAATATGCCTTCTTCTCCTTTAGCATCAAGTTTACCATTTCTATTATCCTTCAGTATAAAACGTCTACTCCCAAAGACTTTAAAATAACTTACAGTAGGTGCATAACCATACCATAGCTCATAAGGTGTAGTATTTATACCTTTCTTGACTTGTACTCTATTAAAGGTATAAAATAATGTACTTACAGCTTCTCTCCAATATTTTTGTGCAACATTTTTCTCCATCATTAATTTTCTAGCACAATCCATGATAGATCAATTTCTTCTTTCAGCTATACCATTCTGTGGTGGTGTCCTAGGTGTGGACATCTGTCTTTTTATCCCTTGGTCATTGCAGAACCTGTTAAACTCATTGGAAATGAACTCACCTCCTCTATCAGATCTCAGATATTTCAGACTCTTACCTATTTCCTTTTCAAATTTTGCCAAGTACCACTTAAATAACTGGAATGCATCAGATTTTTCTTTAAGAAACATAATATTCATCATCCTAGAGTAGTCATCTACAAATAGAATAAAATATTTGTCTCCACGGTAACTTTTCTCACCAATAGGTTCACAAAGGTCAGTATGAACCAATTCCAAAATATTCTCAGGAGTATGAGTTTTACTCTTAAAGCTAGATTTAGTCATTTTTCCCAATTGACATTGCTTACACATTGCATTCTTAGGTTTCTTTAACTTAGGCATCCTTCTAACCTTTTTCAATTTACTTATGCTTACCAATTTATCAAAGTTAACATGACATAGCCTCTTATGTCATAACCAAACATCATTATATTGTGAAAACAAGCATGTCTCTTCAGCTAAATCCAAATAGAACAAGTTACCTTTTGTTTTCTCACCACCTCCAAATAATTCTCCATTGGCATCATAGATCTTTTCTTTCCTGTGATGGAATTCAACTCTGTAACCAAAAGTGTTCAGCTGTGAAACACTCAATAAGTTATACTTAAGATCATCAACCCAATACACATCATCACATCTATTCATGTTAGTCAATTGAATTGATCCTTTCCCTTTAACTCTACAAGGTGTATCATTACCAAACTTAACATATGCACCCTTACATTGATCTAAGGTTTCAAATTTGTCCTTATCACCAGTCATATGATGTGAACAACCACTGTCAATAATCCAATGATCACCTTTACTCATATAAGAAATTAGTGCAGTTTTCTCATCATCATCAGAATCATCTTTCATTGCAACAATCACAACTTCTATATCATTTTCATTAGATTTATCAGATTCACTGTCAGAAGCTTCTTCATCTATATAACAAGATTTTTTACCTTTGTCTTTGTAATCCTTGTACTTTCTATAGTCTCAGTCATCCTTCTATCTTTGTACTTGTTGTCTCTTCTTTCATCTTTCTCATTCTTGACAGGACATCTAGCAGCAATATGACCAACTTTGTTACAAGAAAAACAAATAATAGGAAGTTTACCTCTGAATTTTCCTTTTTCTCTAGCTAGTCTCCTTCCCATAAGTGCCTCAAACTCTTCTAGATCATTATCTGAAGTGTCACTGTCATTGCTCACACATTTCTTTCCTTTCCTTGATTTGCTGATGACCATCTGGGACTTGAATGAAGATTCAACAACATGTGGAGTATAGTTATCAAAATTTGACATCTAAAATGTTGTAAGTCTGCCTACCAAACTTTCCAGAGTCAAGTTGTTGTTAGGAGTACATCTCAATTC
The DNA here is from genome assembly GCA_018584345.1 of Thuja plicata. Lineage (NCBI taxonomy): Eukaryota > Viridiplantae > Streptophyta > Pinopsida > Cupressales > Cupressaceae > Thuja > Thuja plicata. The sequence continues at coordinate 1,220,039 of MU225679.1, read as the reverse complement.
TTGAATTGTAGATACTCTAATAGCATAAATAGGAAGAAGTGTTCTCAGTACCTTTCTCATGATAGTGTCATCATTAATGGTTCCCTTAGCTCCTCTAATAGAATTTACAACTTCCTTTATCCTATCATAATATTGCACTATATTTTCTCCTTCTTGCATTTTTAAATCATCAAACTTACCTATCAAGATTTCAGATTTGGCTCTTAGTACATTCATATCACCTCCATAGATGGTTTGAAGAGCATCCCACATCTGCTTTGCGCTTGTACAATCCTTAATGTCCTCAAATTCATGATAGTTCAGAGATGATGCAAGTTCCAGCATTGCTTGATTATGTTCATGATTTTCTCTTAATTGTGCAACATTTAGAACTCCAGTAGGGGCTACATATTCTATTTCAATAGGTCATTTAGCAAAATCACCAATATTAGCCAAGTGAAGTTTCATCAAACTTTGCCATGCAGGAAATTTTTCCTTGTTAATCTTCGGTCCATCCCTTTTATACATCTTGATCTTTATCTCCAAGTACCTTCAAACTTTTTCAAGAGAACAAGAGCTTTGATACCAATTGTTAGAATGAATTTAGAATAACTGAGTGGGGGGGTGAATTAGTTATCCTCTTGTCCATATGTGCCCATAAAAATTTATACCACTTCAACAACTCAGATATGCTCGGTAGCAATAAACAAAAAAAGTGTGCAGTTTACTATACTAATGAAATAAGATTAGATAAACTTAACAGTAAAGCTCAACATAAACATTCACACATTTTGACACCATGATTTAACGTGGAAACCCAATATGGGAAAAACCACTAGTAACATGCTACCAAAATTTCACTCTTCTAAAGTGATGCCCTGTTAGGAGCCAACCCTATTAAAGGTTACAAAACACACTGTCAAATGTGACTTGGTGAAAGGATTTAATCACCCTCTTAGGAGTGGCCTTGTTATGGGACTTAAAACATTCCAATCTGAATGTCACCTTGTTCAAAGGATTTATACAATGACTGTTAGGTCAACCTGGTTAAAGGATTTGAACTAATACAATGGTTAGAAAGTAATCAGTAAGTGTGATCTGATACATACAACTTACTTTGCAAATCCAGATCCAATTTCAGCTCTAATGCTAATTCACTGAGTGGCCTCCATTTTCATCTCAAACTTTAGATCTGCTTGGAAATCCATCAAGCAATCTCTCTAATTCTTTGTTCAGCATTCTCTGCTAGGCTTTTCCAATTAGTCAATTAACCATGCAATACTTGTTGCATTCAACTTCTCCTTACACTTAGATGCTATAAAAATAACCACAGTAGGTTATATTATACCTCGTCATCTAGGTCAGATAGATCTTTTTCCACTTAATCAAGATTGTATATCTTAGGTTAGGTCAGATCCAATGGATCTTTCCATCATTACATTTAATTTACTTCTCCAATACAGTCATTAATTAAACATTGAATCCATGCATTAATAACGGTTTCTTGTACATTAAATGAGTGTGGACCAATCTTAATTAACAATGCATATCCCAATAAAATCAACTATGTCAGCCATAGATCTCAAATCTCATCAATTAATAAAATACTACTACTCGGCTTCCTCTATCTCCCTCGGCATTTTACTAGCGCTCGACATCATCTTTGCTTTTCTCGGCATCACCTTCTGCTTTTCTTGACATCAACTTTTGTTTTCTTGGCATCGACCTTCCAGTGAACTGTCAGTGAAAGATAAACAAAATATCACTTTGCCAAAGTGCTAAATGATCAAGTACCCTGGTGTATACTCATAACTCAACCATTTCCTTGGTCTTCTTGTTATCCTATTCTTCAAATCTTCATCAATCGATAGATATGGTACTCAAACATACAGTAATAGTCTCACCAATTAAGGTTTGAAATCAATGACAAAATAACAATTGTCTACATTGTAGCAATCTTTCCAACAACTCATGCATTTAATGGCCTTATCTCTCCTCTCACTCCTAATTTCTTCTATAAATAGAATGAGTTTTAAGCTTAATGGACCCCTAATTTTGGATTGTTGAAAGCATTGTTATGTTGTTCATATTATTAGAGATCTATATAACATTTTAGCTTTCTTATTATGCATTTTTATAATCTTCATTTTTAGAGCTTAGAATACATATTTCTTGAGCATATAGATTAGTTTCATTTAAATATTTCATTCTAGGTTGTATATGTCACTGATAAATGCATAATCTGAGGGCAATTATAGCATTTTTCACACTCCTCCTAGATAGGAAGCAATAGGTCCATTTTAGTGATTGATATGCTTGCTAATCCTTATTTTCACTAATACAATGACTTATTGAAGTGTTGTGTTGCAACTAACAGGTACACAAAATAACACACACATTTTTGGTACCCACTGTGGGGCCGAATCTCAAATTTTACCTCACTTTGAATTCATTTTCTACTAATTTATCTTCCCGGGTTTTAGGAACAAAGTCATTTTTTTTCGCCAAGGCTCGCATCTTGTATATTGGATCACATCGCAAAATCCTGGATCGCACCCCAGATATCATATTTTGCATCCTAGAAATCCTACATCATTTCTGGTAAAGACTCACATCTGGTATACATTGTATCATTTTTGGTGTATTTGATCCCATCTGGTTAATTCTAGATCATTTTTGGGAAATGCAATCATAATTAGTAGGATAGGATCGCATCTGGTTTTTCAGGTTGAAAATTGAAAAATCTAACCATTAACCTTTGCATGTTTTATGTTTCTATCTTTTAAACAACCTAACTTTCATTTGTAGATCATCATTAGAGACTCTTTTACTAAAAGAGTTGGAGAGAAATTACTAACTTATGGTTTGCTGGCGGTTTAATAGCTTGATTTAATTTTATTTTTTTGAGGCATTGAAAGTGAGACACATTTTCTAATCACTTGTTAAATCAATCAGATTAGTATGCTCTTTTCCTTCAAGGAAAGTCAAAAATCAAAAGTTGGTTTAAAATTTGAGAGGAATTTGGAGTAATCGAACAAGGCAAATAAACTTATCCTTTAATTCATTTTTGGCAAAGTAATTGGACAAGAAAATCATTTAAACTTTGTGGGATTAATTGAACAAGATTCACAGTTTTTAAATTTCCCTTTGGATAAGTAATTGAACAACACAAAGCACTAAATATTGTGAGAAAAAGAATGACTCATTGTCTAAATTTGGATAGTAATTGAACAAGAAAATCACCTAATTTTGGGGAAATTGAACAAACAAACTTTTCTTTCAAAGTACTTGTGTTTTCATTAACTTTGAAATATTTAAATCAAGCTTAAACTTGCTTTTCAATCTCACTAGAGGATTTTCTCTTCCTTCCAAGTGGAGGAATCAAAAAATTGATATGGGGGATTGAGTTGTGAGTGAAGTGGTTTGAGGGAATGAACAAGTGATTGAAGTGATTTTGGGAGAAAATGACATGGACTAGGAGAGTATGCTCTTCTTCTTTCGAAGAATCAAAAATCTTGAAATCCTAAGCTCCCTAATCCTTTGCATGCTTATTAAACATTAGAGGGCCTACTAGTTGAGGAAAAAATCTCTTGGGACAACCCAAGTGAGGACAAGTTTTATGCCAACCCTTCCAACTCACTATAAATAATTTCTTCCTTGTAGGCCAAAGCCTCGGAAGATGGAATCAGTTTTGTTCTTGGAATTTTGACATCATTCCTTGAACATGCTTGGATATGTGTAGAGCGGAGCTGCTTGAATCTTTCCTGCGAGACTACACATATTTGAGTACTCATAAGGATATACACCTCAATTTTTCCTTGTGAAATTATATGGGATACTGTTTCGAACGGATTGCCCCATCATAAACAAAAAAATTTCTAGTCAAACTACCCGATTCATCCTCGAAAGGGTGATAATCTTTGTGCAAGGAAAAAAGTAATTTTCCTAAGATACTCGTCATTTTGTGCCCTCACTTGAGTTTGGAGTTGGATAATATGACATCATGACTAGAGCCATTACGTGCTTGGTGGTGGCCATATTCTAATTAGCATTTGAGTGTGTACCTGAGTCAACGAGCAAAGATTTTCATCCTCTACTTAGAAAATAGGGAGTAAGAATGAGTTTTTTCACCCCTAACAACGTAAAAATGCTTGATGTGCTTAAAATCTCATTAAAAAAGTTAAATCATTCAAACAAGCAACAAAATTCAATCCTCTAGCTACATACTTTATTTTTCACTCACTGGAAAGACTCAAAAACAACCTACTATCAAAAAAATTTGCAAAGACCTCAAGACAAATTAGACAACAAATTGACAGGACATCAAAGAGTCGTATTTAGTCTATCTTGGCTTGCATCTAGTTGTGCAAACTCACATTCAGTGTGCAAGCTCACATTTGGTAAATCCTATATCACTTGTAGGGAGAAAGGTTGCATCTAGGATACTTAGGCTCGCATTTGGTTTTACAAAATCTTGTATTCTGAGTGTCGCATCTGGGACAGTGGGAACTTGCATAGTTACCTCTCAGAGAAAAATCTATTTATTTGGATACCCTTTTGGCTCATTAGTCTGACCTTGATGTTTTTTCTGGTCTCTCTGTTGTTGTTTCAAAAAAAAATTCAGGTCTACCAAAAGTTGACCATGGACTTCCAAATTTCAAAGAACATTCACTCCTTTGGGAGAACCTCTTGAAAATGTTTTAAAGACACTCTTGGACAAAAAATTTCTTACAATCCTAGACTCAAAACCATGGGAACCGGAAGTCAAACTAATATGGTGTGATGACAATTCTTATTGTGTCTTTCACCAAAAAAAGGGACACGAGACTAATAATTTCCTTAAACTCAAACATGATATACAAGACCTTATGAAGGAGGCAATATCAAAGTGGAAGGACACACCACCAATCAAGACCATATGGCATTTAACAAATCATTCCCTAATTATGAGAAAGGGGAAGCATCTAAAGGAAAAGGTGTTAAAGACACATCTCCCCAATCAAATGCAGTGACATGAAGTCAGGCACAAGTCATGATCAAAGGACCTAATTTCTCATCAAAATCAACAACAACTTCCAAGGTACCTATTGTCACTATTCCCAAACCAAAAATAGCAAGACAAACAGTTACCATTCCAGCAGTGAACTATAACTTGGTGGATCAATTACAATGAACCTCTGCTCAAATTTTTATCTTTGAGTTACTTAAAATATCCTCAGTGCATAGATAATTTCTTGAACAAGCACTACATTCAGCAAATGTGCCAAAGGACATTGATGTAGACAAATTCCAAGCAATGGTTAATCATATCTCAGCACCGCATTACCTCTCTTTTTCAGAAGAAGATGATAAATCCTTGAAACATCCACATAACCAACCCCTTCATATTGAATTCCTAATTCACAAATCCCATGTTAGACGTGTATTGATAGATGGAGGCACAGGGTTGAACATTTGTACTCTCAATCTAATCAGGAAGTTGGGTCTCTTAGAAAAAACCATTGATTCAAGAAGTAAGATCACTATCAAAGCTTACAATGAAGAAGAAAGATCCTCTAAAGGCCTCATTGTTCTACCAAATAGAATAGGGCCAGTTGAAATAAATGTGATATGTCAAGTTCTAGATCTACCCTTGGCTTACAACATACTATTAGGAAGACCTTGGATCCATGAAAAGAAAGTAGTACCCTCTACTTACCACCAATTTATCAAATTCCCACATAATGGGGTGGAGGTAACAATTCCTGCAGATGCCAGTTATACTTGCAACAATGTTAAAGAAGATAGTATGGTCCCTCATAATAAGGAAGTTCCAAAAGAAACTGTACATAAAACTACTAAAGACATGGTTAAGAAAAGCTTTTGAAAGACCTAAAAATTTGAAGAAACTAGTATGGGAGAATACAAGCTAGACATGACCCCATCATTGACAAAACTGCCAGTGTCTCCAAGATATTATGGGAAACCTTCCCCATATTTCACACCCACTACATCTAAAAATCCAAAAATTCACAAAGAAACTGGTATGGTTAAAGCATATAACTCTCCAGAGGATGACAAAGAAGAAAAAGAAGTCTTGGCTTGGCTTTACAAGGGAGAACCAAAAGAAAATGAGGTAAAACATGTAGAAATATCCCTAGAAAAGTATGGTAAAGGATATGATCTTCTTAAAAAATGGGATATAAAGGGGAAGGACCTTTAGGAGACAAGGGAAAGGGACTTGCTGAACCTATACACATGGAATTTAGAAATACCAAAGATAAAATAGGACTAGGTTTCAATAAAAAATTTGAAAACTCTACATCAAGAGATGGTCCAATCTTTGAAGAAGGAAGTGATGAAGAAGAAGAAATAGAACTAGATAAATGGACCTATGAGAGATTATTGCATATTGGTACAAAGTATCTTGAATATCAAGGAGATCAATATGTACCTAGCTTTGAGACACCACAAAACACTCATGTTCCTTTATTAACACAAGCTAATGTTCAAGAGGTAGAGGAAACAACAGAAGACACTCTAGAAGTACCATTGATGGAAACAACTATTGAAGACATACCCCAAAAAAAAGATTCACATCCTAACTAGGGACAATTAGTCATAGTTTCACACATCCTAGATTTACCACACTTTGATCTACAAGTGGCTAATAGAGTACATCAAGTAACTATTGCTGAGTTTCTAAACATATCAAATGATGAAATAACAGACTCACATGATTATGAATGGGATGTCCTATCTGATGCTACCATGGACATTGAAGTAGATGTGATTCATAAGGTGGCACTGATATTTCAAAGAGGAGAGAGTTATAACACTTCCCCTAACACTTTTTTTTTTCCTGAATCAGATGAGATACCATTGCCTAGAATTCTTGATGAAGAAACTGGTGTCTTACTAGGTCTAGAGGATATTACGAGACTACAAGAAATAAGTTCCATTTTGCTGAGAGAAGAAGAAGAAAGCTCAATTGATGAGTCGCTAGAGTTAGGTCTACATATTACTAACAATGACCCTATTAATGACAGTTTAACTCTTGATAATCTAAGCGCTATAGAAATAGACTTAACAGAACATGTCTTGTCAGTTAATAGTTTTGATGCTAACGCGATGTTGTCCTTATCAAAATATGATTCATTATCCTTGATAAACCCTGACTTAATTGATTGGACAAATTTATATCCTAATCCTATCATGAAATTCCCTAATGACTACACTTTGGCTTACTACCTAAATGCTTGTGAACCTTATCCTTCTTCCACCAATGCAGGGGGTGTGAACATGTCACAGGACAATATCAAGTTTCTCAGTCACAAATTGAAAAATAAAAAGAAGAAAATAACTTATGGTGAAAACCACGTTGTGGTAGTGTTAGATTCTAAAATAGTAAAAATAAAAGACGTATCTAATGGTGAAAACCTCCCAGAGGTGCCAAAGGATGAGATTCTTGATATCCTCCTCGAGCACTATTAAGAAAGATCTTCAATTTTGATAGAACCAACACAACCGATTAACTTGGGCACCACTGAAGTTCCTCATATTGTTCACCTAGCACAATCTTTGTCATACAAGGAGAAGATACAATTCACTGATTTCCTAAAAGAGAAAAAGATCAACTTTGTGTGGTCTTACATGGATATGCCTGGACTTGATCCTGAGTTAATAATGTATCATTTTTTTATGACTCCTAGGATCAAACCCATGAAATAGAAACTAAGAAAAATGCATCCTCATGTTGCATTACTAGTGAAATCAGAGCTAGAAAAATTACTGAAAGCTAGATTCATAAGAGTCATCACTTACGTAGGATGGATTTCTAATGTGGTACCAGTATCTAAAATAGATAAATCTATCAGGATCTGTACAGACTTTAGAGAATTAAACAAAGCATGTCCTAAAGATGATTTTCCACTACCAAACATTGACATGGTTATAGATCTAACATCAGGGTATCAAATGTACTCATTAATGGATGGTTTCTCTGGTTATAACCAGATTAAAATCACTCCTGAAGATCAAGAGAAGACAACATTTACATGTGCATGGGGAAATTTTTGCTGGAACGTTATGCCATTTGGATTAAAGAATGTAGGTGTTACATACCAAAGAGATATGACTACTATATTCTATGATATGATGCATAAAAACATGGAGGATTACATGGATGATACCTTAGCTAAATAAAAAAAAAGGGCTACTCATATTGAAGACTTGTATAAAATATTATATTGCATGGAGAAATTTCAACTCAGGCTTAATCCAAAGAAATATTGGGGTTCAATCAGGGAAGTTGCTAGGGCTTATCGTCTCAACAAATGGAATTGAGGTAGACCCTAAAAAAGTTAAGAATATACTAGAAATGAATCCTCCATGCAAAATTAGTCAAATGAGGACATTACAAGGAAGACTCCAGTCAATCAGGAGGTTTATGTCACAACTTGTGGACAGAACACAACCCTTTACTAAATTGCTACATAAAAGTGTCACCTTCAAATGGGATGAACATTGTGAAAATAACTTCAAAGAATTAAAAGAGTACCTGGATATTCTTGCTATTCTCATGGCACCCATTCATGGAAATCCATTGCTCCTATATATTTCTACTATAGCTACATCCTTGGGAGTATTGCTGGCACAAGAGGATGAAACTAAAAAGGAAAGAACAATCTACTATATCAACATAACATTAGTATCTTATGAACTCAATTACAACATAATTGAAAAAGATTTCTTAGTAGTTGTCTTTGCATCACAGAAATTAAGACATTATATGCTATCACATACAATAAAGCTCATTACAAAGATAGATCCTTTGAAATACATCTTAAGCAAGACAGCATTAACAAGATGACTAGCAAAGTGGGTGTTGATTCTGAGTGAATTTGACATTGAGTACGTGGATAGAAGAGCTATTAAAGGACAAGTCCTCGTTGATCAATTAGATGATTCACCACTCCAAGATGATACACCACTAACAATTGAATTTCTTGATGAAACAATTAACAATTGAATTTCCTAATGAAATGATTATGCATCTTGTTGGTATTCTCAAATTTGGCACAAATTTAGAGTGACCATTTTGAAATTTTCTATAAGGAAAAATGAGTACCCTAAAAAAAATTTGTGAGAAGGCTTAGTTGGAGTACTTGTAAAAGATATCCTGATGATTTTCATGATATACCACTTGGGAAGAGGGTTCAGCACCTTTCATTTGACATATGTAGTGGGTTCCAGCTCCTAAATTTCAATTTTTGTATGTTTATGGAGTAGTCATTTTGAGGTGGTTACATAAATCTGCATTTTTGCCAAGTGTCATTTTGCTATCCTAGGCCTAGTTTGCTTCTGAATATCTTGCACCCTGTTAGGTTTCATAAGTCATGACTTTGGGAATTTTTTACACGTATAATAGAGAGCCTATGTTTTAAATCCTAAGTCATTTTGAATCCATTTGGAAGGTTTCTAGTTTCCACAAAGTTGGTCTTGCAAAACTGTCATGTTTCTCTGTTATGCCCATATTTCCAAATAGCCTACTTTGAGGTCTTCCAAAATGTATCCAGTTGAATGCATTGCATAATTGAATTTTCTCCCATGTTTCAAACATGATGGAGTACTTACCCAAAGAGTTTCAGATTCATGCCAATCCAGTTATCCACTTTGCCAAGGCTTTTCCATTTTGAATTTATTAAAGTTTTACTAAATGTGCAGAATTCAGAATTAAGTGACCTACTTTGTGATTTCCCTATTTTCACACATTTCAAGATCAGGTATAATTGAAATTTGTTTTGCATTGTAGATTTGGAAGTGAACTTCTTTGAAGATTTTCAGACTTTGGTCAATCCAGATGATCACTTTTCTATGCTAATTCCAAATCCAATTTCTGCATTTTCACTATGTTAAAGTTCATAAAAGTCTATTAAGTGTGGACTTTGTAGATTAATGCCCATTAATCAGTTGATCATCGGAGAAAGTAAATTAAATATTTATGTTCCATGTATGAGATTGAATCCATGTTTAGAGATTCAGATTCTGAAGGTTATTCTTGATGATTTTACAAAATCAAAATCAAAGGTGTTTTGTGCGGATTGACAGTACATAATATAATCAAATTTACAGAATGATAATTTTGCAAGAGTGATAACTTTTGGTCTGAATGTTGTTTTCAAGAAATGATTATGGGACCATTCTCTTTGTATGTGAGTTTACTACCTGTTGGAAACAATTGTTTAATTGTGTATTGTCCTTGATGTTACACAAATGTCATATCAGTCATTAGACAGAGTCTACCGAGCTCAGAATGTTCAGCAAGGCAGTTAACAGAGTCTACCGAGCTCAGT
>MU225679.1:1190985-1203254 GCA_018584345.1 Thuja plicata | reverse complement strand
ACAATAATAAGTTAATCTACCGAGTAACAGCAATATATGTTAAAGACATCTAAGGGACTTGTGGATTTATTTTTGTGGTAACTGATTCACCCCTCCCCTCTCAGTTACTCCATCTATATTTCCAACACTACCTGGATTGGTGGTTGAGTCTTACGATGTGTTTTGATAACTTTGAAAAAGTGATTCTGAGGGTGGTTTGCATACATTTCTACAAATGCATTTGTAGCTTTATGAAAAAGATCAACTGGGGAATTCAAATGTTTTGTTTTTTCAGGGCATCATGGATGTATTTTTTTTGCAAGGTGATTGTTGAAATTTTAGTCTATGAGCTCATTAAATCCTAAGGATGAAGATTTTCAAGTGGATCCTTCCCAAGCCAAAGAAGTTTAAATCAGAATTACTAATCCTTTATTTTGTTTTTATCCATGGAAGTGGAATATTAGGATTTAAAGATAATGATTTCATTAGGGCTAAGTGTTAAGCATCCAAAGTATTATGTCTGATGTTAAGGTAAATAGAATAAGAGCACGCCATAGGGCTCATGAGGTTTCCTCCCTCCATATACATTGCATTTGCAAATCAACTCACTCGAAGAGGTCTTTTCAAAGAGTAATTCACCCGCATAAGTCTATGCATTAAAACATCAAAGGGAATCCATGCTGATTTTGGGAAAGACTTAAACATTTCATGCAAATGAGAAAATCCAAAGACATGCTGCGTAGACATATGAGGAGAGGCCAGTGCATACCAAAGACATTTTAAAAGTGTTTGAAGGAAATGTCATTTGATGACGTTAAAACCAAAGACTAAAAGGCTGAAAATTGGAGAACATTGAAGGAGACCACACATTGGAAGAGAGTGCTAAATAGATTTGAGAAGAAGAAGCCACACATTGAATAAAGAAACAAAGTTTTAAAAGAAAACATGAATTTGCAGAAGGAAGAAAAACAGTCATATTGAGGGGGTCATAACTTTTAATTCAACTGTTGGATCGAGCTAAATTTTGGATATATTGTTGCAAATATAATTCTTGAGATTTTCACCGAAGTGATTGTCCAAATGCTTCCTGGGTCGTGAGATACAGTTGTCTATGTGCAGCACTGTCTAGAGGATAAAATAATTTTTTTGAAAATACAAAGAGGCATATATCCCACATTGTCTGTGCATGGTCATTTTTTAGTATTTATATACTAAAAGGCATAGTCTATGAAATAAGTAAAGAGCCCAGAGGCTCTTGGTGGGCCCCTTGGTGCAAGAGGATATAATGCACAGATGGGCCCCTTATTTTCAACCTAAAATTTGAAAATGGTATAAAACCATATGGAAATTTAATCCCACATTCTTCCTGCAAGGGCATTTTGAAATGCATATAAGGAAAAACTCAAACATATCAAATGTGAAGCTGAAGAGGAATCTATCCATGCGCACGCCCAGGCTGGTGCCTTGATTTTCATGCCCAAAATTGTTTAAGACCAAATTTTGCAGAAAAGTGATGACGTGGTGGCTAGTCATGGAGTCGGGAGACAAAAAGCAGTTAGCCGCCAGGATTCAGAGACTTGGAGACTAACCGCTAGTGGTTATTCATGAGGTCGCCAGATGTTAGTGGTTAATGTGAAAAGATGTTGAGACTTGGAGACTAACTGTGGTCGCTGACTCGCGAGAAGCTGACTGTTAAGTCAAAATTTTCATGAGACTTTGAGACTAAAGAGGTAGTCACTAGGTCTCTAGATTTAACTGTGGTTAAGAAATGTATCTAGAGACTTGGAGATGTTGTGGAAAGTTAACCCAAGGTCAGAGTGAGGTTAAAAGGTTGAGTTAAAGACTTCTTGTCTCCAGATCTCCAAATCAAACCATGGTTAGAAAATACATCAAGAGACTTAGAGACAATGAGTAAAAGTGACTTGGAGTTAAAAGGTGAGTTAAAGACCAGTTAGAAGCAGCCAGTTAGTGCATGACACATGTCAAATTCTGGTGAAATTTGGGGAAAATCTACATAAAAGGAGAATTTCAAAAAGAAAATGCACAGGATTAAAAGTTTAAAAGGATTTAAAAATATCAGTCTTTTGCAAAGTTTTAAAGTGCAAATAAAATTAGATTTGTAAGGAAAAGACAAAGTATAATAGATTATAATATTGTGCAAGATTAGGGCATTATAATATATTATATAGTCTGTGCAATATTTTATTGTAAAACTTATCAAAAAAATGCATTCCAGGAAGAATTTTCAACACAGAGGCAATCAGATTTTTGCAGAGATATCAGATTTTAAAAGACAGTTGCAGAAGAAGATAAGATCAGAATTAGACTTTGAAAAGGCAAATAAGATCAAATGCAAGAATGAAGACAGAGTTAGAAAAGACAAATAAATCAGATTTTATCACCGATGAGCTCAATTTTTTTTTTGTGGAGAAAAGAAGAATGAGTGTAGATCAGATTTGCAGGGGGACAGGTGTGAATTGCTCAGTGTTTTTAGGGTTTCCTGTGTTCCTATATCTTTCTATCTTTTCTCAATTGTACAGGTTCCTCTCCTCTGCTCTGTTTTGGGTTTTTTCCCTGCAGAAGTTCAGAGCAGGTCCCAATGATGTTGAATATATTACTTTGATGTAAATTCCTCATCTTGTCTCAGTCTCTTAAGCTTCTTGTCTGGATATGTCAAAGCAGAATTTGTTAATGAAATACAAATGTAGTTTCCCTCTTCTATATTGTCTTGTCTCTTTTATATTCTATTTGTGCTCTAGTATGGTTTGTTTGTAAGGCATTCAAAATATACCCGCTATAAGGTAGTGTGTCTAATTGTTTATGAGTTCCTTTCAAGGAGAGGACTAAGTTTCATAGATAATTTCAGAGAGCAAAACATTATTGTAAGGATTTAATGCAGAAGTATGGATATGAGAGGATAGTTTGTAAGACATTCTATCTCAATTGCATGTAGTTTGTAGGGCACTCTATAGTATCTTCATTAGTTTATCTCTATTATTTCATGTTTTCATTGACTATTTGCCCAAGGATAGGCATTGGTTAGGGTTTACTGTTCAGTTTTTATTCAATCATCAAGCATAAAATAAATACTCAAGATATACCACTGTTACTAAATGCATACATGTTGTAAAAGGATTGTATTGAAGTAATACAGTTCATATTGTTGATCCCTTGTAGAGAGAATCATTAGGTTGCCCCTCCTAACATTAAAAGGAAGAAGGATGAAAGTCCTTGTCTCATTGGTTCATGTTATCAAAACCATAGCCTGGGTTATAATACTCTGTTTTAAATTAATCATTGCAATCTCTAAAGTATTCTATAAGTTGTTACAGTGAGGTTTTAGGTACTTAAACAGTGAATGAACTAATCCACCTAATACATAGGCTGAAACATCAGTAAGTTTTAATAGGTAATACATGCCTGAGTCTATGGAGCTCAAAAAAGGAGGTGATAATAGGTATTCCCAGTGTTATCAAATACCTCATCAATTAGCCTTTCTCTTGCCTAAAAGGAGGTTGCATTCAAGTATATAAGGTATACTGTCATTTTAAGGTAAGTGCTGCAAGAAAAAGAGCTAACAAATATGTGACTCCGCTAGGGATTAAAAAAATTTATTTCCTAGATTTCCTGGTGCAGTATCTTTTATATCTTTCAAACCAGTTGCAGTTGAGTATGGTTATAGAGTCTGGTTCTACAAAAAGAAATATTCTTCCATTTTTGTAAAGTGAGTTAGGTCTATTTTGTCTATCATTGCAAAGTGTATAAAAGTCAAAGTTTGTCAAAGATATATTCATACAATCTCAATAGTGGTGAGTGGCGACTCTGAGTTCTCTCATTTGCACCAATGTGCATGTTAAAGAAAGACTACAAAAGAAGGTGGACTTGCAGCAACAGTGAAAGTAGATTTTTTGGCTCCTGTGGTTATGGACATAGCCAAGTGAGGAATCATTAAAAGGATTTATATGTGGTATGCGTGAGTGAGCTGATTTGAAGAAGCTAGAGCTAAAAAAGGATCTCAGCCAATTGTAAATCTTTCTTTGCAACAAGGTGGCAGCTCTACAAGTTGGAAGACTGATTTGGAGGTGTTTTCAAATCACATATTTATAGTAGCTCAAGTACATCCAGGTATTGCACAAAGTTTTGATATTTTTCCTTATCAAGTAATTGTAGCACTAAAGAAAAAAGGATAAAGGTGTAAAAGAGGTTTACATAATTCAAGTTTTTACTTTTTTTTCTACAAAATATGAATGATATATGTACTAGATAAGAGTGACAGTTTGTAATCTTTTTGACTGCTAAGATGTCACAATCTAATGATTGGAGGGGTAGTAATTTATATGGGGCAATCAATTTTTTGGGTATCCCTAGATACCCAAACCATATTCCATCAAGGGTTAGGGAGTGTTTGCCAAAGTTTGCTGGTTTTGGTGAACAGTCGGCTGAAGATCATTTAGAAAATTTTGCTGACTTGGTAGACAGTCATAACATTTCACATGAGGATATATTGATGAAATTTTTTGCAATATCTTTGGTTGACGTTGCAAGAGATTGGATTAGGGATCTACCTCATGGCTCAATAGAATCCATGAAAGCATTAGAGGCTTGTTTTATTGAAAGATTTAGTGATTTTGAGCAGCTTAGTTATGTAGAGAAATGTAATGAAGTTGAGCATAGTGAAGTACATGACATATCTAAATTAAATGATCCTATATCAGAGTTTAATCTTGTCAAAGAGGAGACAGATATGTTGAGGAAAAATCTTCAAGATAAGGTGGTGCTACTTTTACAAGGACACATGAATAGAGAAGAAAATGAATCACCAAATGATTTCTACATAAGATTTACTAATAAGCTAAAAGGCTACGACATCATTTTTTGTCCACAAGATCTTGTATGGGCAGATTTATTTTTTGAGCTTTGTTTTCCCCATACATGTAATTTACCAATTTCTCAGAGGGCAGAATATTTTCAGCAAACTATAGAATGGATAAAGGTTTTAGAAGATGCTTCTTCTGAAGATATATAAGATGTTGAGAATAATGATATTGAATCTTAAAATTTTGAGATTATTGAAGATGTTGATGATAAATCTGATTGTGAAGAATAT
The DNA here is from genome assembly GCA_018584345.1 of Thuja plicata. NCBI lineage: Eukaryota > Viridiplantae > Streptophyta > Pinopsida > Cupressales > Cupressaceae > Thuja > Thuja plicata. The sequence goes on along the minus strand of MU225679.1, from coordinate 1,198,168 downwards.
AATGAATATGATTTTAAAGATGAATATATGATTAGTAATGATGAGGAGTTTACTACTGGTGAAGATATTGCTGACATTAATATTGATAATAAGTTATATGAGCAGCAAGAAAATGAAGAAGATATATGCAGCCAGCAAAAAGACATCTATGATGCAGACATGAGTGTTTGTAGTGAGGACCTTACACAAGATGATATGGTTTCAGTGGTTTCACTACAAGACTCTAATAAAGAAGAAAATTACAGCATCATGCAAGAAGACAGTAAGGAGATAAATGAAAAGGATGACTTTTTTTCCCTTCACAGTGAACAAATTGCAGAGATTTTGTCTCATAAGTATCTTAGATATTCAGGAAATGGAAGCTTTGAACTTACATGCCCAACACATATTGATTTTGACAAGGAAAATGAATCACTACATTCTGATTTTGACATATGTGATGTTGTTCCTCTTTGCACTCCTTTTTCATTAGGCTACAACAGATGTCAGTTTGATTTATCAGATGATGAGGATTTCAATATGGTTTCAGATTTTGCAGATGTGGAAATTCCAAGTATTGAGTTGAGTACTGATTTAGAGAATAGTGTGGATTTTGAATCTTCTCTTGATTCTAAGTCTACCTTTGAACCATTAAAAAGTGGTCAATCAGTAGCTCAAGTTTCATTGGCCAATATTCAATGTACTGATATTTTCCCTCCAACCCACCACTTTTCTTTGAGTTTTTTTGATGATGATAAGCTGTAGGGTGCTCCTATTTTTGATGAAGAGATTATTGCTCCATGTCCTAAGTTTGATCATATCCAAGGTGATGAGTCTTCTCTGATTTTGCATGATAAGAAAGTGATGGATGTGAGTGAACTTAATGATTCTTTCCCAAGAAATATGATAGAGGTTGAGTATCCCTCCTTTCAGTTGGATGGTGAGTTTTTAAGTTGTGGTTTACAGATGAAAGATGATAAATGTTATAAATGTCAAAGTATGTTCTTATCTAATGAATGTGACATGTATTTGCCACAAATGTTTTATGATGACAATATGCCTAATGTTTATGGAAGCTCATATGAAGAATTTGCATATTTTTTGTCATATGATGAGTTGATACAGGATGACAGTGGATTGGGTCAAACAGATAAGAGTGGCACTATTATCATATTTTTGAAACATGGGGCAGAGAGCTTTGTGTTTGACAGAGGTAAGAGTTGATTTCAAGTGTGGGGCTTTGGGCCTCTTGTAGATAATGAACATATCATATAATTTCTTTCCCTTTCAGTTGTGTGTTTTCTTTTAGTAAGAGGTTTCCCCATTTTTTGAGAAGTCAAAAGTTTTGAGAGGTGAAAGTGAAAAGAGATCAAATCTGATTTGAAGTTTGTGGGTGGTCTGCTACTCCAGAGATCTATGGTTCTTGGTATAAACTTTCATTTAACCATCCACAGTCAGAGCCACTATTGGTACTCAAAAATTTGGCACAAATTTGGAGTGACCATTTTGAAATTTTCTATAAGGCAAAATGAGTATCCTGAAAAACTTTTGTGAGAAGGCTTAGTTGGAGTGCTTGTAAAAGATATCCTGATGATTTTCATGATATAACACTTGGGAAGAGGGTTCAGTACCTTTCATTTGACATATGTAGTGGGTTCCAGCTCCTAAATTTCAATTTTTGTATGTTTAGGGAGTAGTCATTTTGAGGTGGTTATATAAATCTGCATTTTTGCTAAGTGTCATTTTGCTATCCTAGGCCTAGTTTGCTTCTGAATATCTTGCACCCTGTTAGGTTTCATAAGTCACTACTTTGGAAATGTTTTACATGTATAATAGAGAGATTATGTTTTAAATCCTAAGTCATTTTGAATCCATTTGGAAGGTTTCCAGTTTCCCCATAGTTGGTCCTGCAAAACTGTCATGTTTCTCTGTTATGCCCAGATTTCCCAATAGCCTACTTTGAGGTCTTCCAAAATATATCCAGTTGAATGCATTGCATAATTGAATGTTCTCCCATGTTGCAAACATGATGGAGTACTTACCTGAAGAGTTTCAGATTCATGCCAATCCAGTTATCCACTTTGCCAGGGCTTTTCCATTTCCAATTTATTAAAGTTTTACTAAATGTGCAGAATTCAGAATTAAGTGACCTACTTTGTGATTTCCCTATTTGCACACGTTTCAAGGTCAGGCATAATTGAAATTTTTTCTGCATTGTAGACTAGAAGTGAACTTTGAATATTTTCAGACTTTGGTCAATCTAGATGATCACTTTTCTATGCTAATTCCAAATCCAGTTTCTACATTTTCACTATGTTAAAGTTTAGAAAAGTCTTTTAAGTGCGGACTTTGTAGATTAATGCCCATTAATCAGTTGATCATCGCTAAAAGTAAATTAAAGATTTATGTTCCACATATGAGATTGAAGCCATGTTTAGAGATTCAGATTCTGAAGGTTATTCTTGATGAGTTTATGATTTCAAAATCAAAGGTGTTTTGTGTAGATTGAAAATACAGAGTAGAATCAAATTTACAAAATGGTCATTTTGCAAGAGTGATAAATTTTGGTCTGAATGTTGTTTTCAAGAAATTATTATGGGACCATTCTCTTTGTATGTGAGTTTACTACCTGGATCTATAGTTGAGTCTCACGATGTGTTTTGATAACTTTGCAGAAGTGATTCTAAGGTTGGTTTGCATACATTTCTACAAATGCATTTGCAGCTTTATGAAAAAGATCAACTAGGGAATTTAAAATGTTTTATTTTTTGAGGGCATCATGGATGTATTTTTTTTGCAAGGTGATTGTTGACATTTTAGTCTATGAGTTCATTAAATCCTAAGGATGAAGATTTTCAAGTGGATCCTTCCCAAGCCAAAGAAGTTTAAATCAGAATTACTCATCCTTCATTTTTTTTTTATCCATGGAAGTGGAATATCAGGATTTACAGATAATGATTTTATGAGGGCTAAGTGTTAAGCATCCAAAGTATTATGTATGATGTTAAGGGAAATAGAATAAGAGCATGCCATAGGGCTCATGAGGTTTCCTCCCTCCATATACATTGCAGTTACAAATCAACTCACTCGAAGAGGTCTTTTCAAAGAGTAATTCACCCACATAAGTCTATGCATTCAAACATCAAAGGGAATCCATGCTGATTTTGGGAAAGACTTAAACATTTCATGCAAATGATAAAATCCAAATACATGCTGTGTAGACATATGAGGAGAGGCCAGTGCATACCAAAGACATTTCAAAAGTGTTTGAAGCAAATGCGATTGGATGACATTAAAACCAAAGACTGAAAGGCTGCAAATTGGAGAACATTGAAGGAGACCACATATTGGAAGAGAGTGTTGCATAGATTTGAGAAGAAGAAGCCACAAATTGAATAAAGAAATAAAGTTTTAAAAGAAAACATGAATTTGCAGAAAGAAGAAAAACAATCATTGCGGGGCTCATAACTTTTAATGCAACCGTTCGATCGAGCTAAATTTTCAACCTAAAATTTGAAAATGCTTTAAAACCATATGGAAATTTAATCCCACATTCTTCCTGCAAGGGCATTTCAAAATGCATATAAGGAAAAAACAAACATATCAAATATGAAGTTGAAGAGGAAGCTGTCCATGCATGCGCCTAGGCTAGTGCCTCAATTTTTGTGCCCAAAATTGTCGAAGACCAAATTTTACAGAAAAGTGATGATGTGGAGGCTAGTCATGGTGTCGGGAGACAAAAAGTAGTTAGCCACCAGGATTTAGAGACTTGGAGACTAACCGCTAGTGGTTAGTCATGAGGTCACCAAATGTTAGTAGTTAATGTGAAAAGATGTTGAGACTTGGAGACTAACTGTGGTCATTGACTCGCGAGAAGCTGGCAACTAAGTCAAAATTTTCATGAGACTTGGAGACTTAAGAGGTAGTCACTAGGTCTCTAGATTTAACTATGGTTAAGAAATGTATCTAGAGGCTTGGAGATGTTGTGAAAAGGTAACCCAAGGTCAGGGTGAGGTTAAAAGGTTGAGTTAAAGACTTCTTGTCTCCAGATCTCCAAATCAAACCATGGTTAGCAAATACATCAAGAGACTTAGAGACAATGAGTAAAAGTGACTTGGAGTTAAAAGGTAAGTTAAAGACCAGTTAGAAGTAGTTAGTCAATGCATGACACATGTCAAATTCTGGTGAAATCTAGGGAAAATCTGCATAAAAGGATAATTTCAAAAAGAAAATGCACAGGGTTAAAAGGTTAAAAGGATTTAAAAATATCAGTCTTTTGCAAAGTTTTAAAATGAAAATAAAATCAGATTTGTAAGCAAAAGACAAAGTATAATAGATTATAATATTGTGCAAGATTAGGGCATTATAATATATTATATAGTCAGTGTAATATTTTACTGTAAAACTTATCAGAAAAATGCATTCTGAGAAGAATTTTCAACACAGAGGCAATCAAATTTTTGCAGAGATATCAGATTTTAAAGACAGTTGCAGAAGAAGATAAGATCAAAATTAGACTTTGAAAAGGCAAATAAGATCAAATGGCAGAATGAAGACAGAGTTAGAAAAGACAAATAAATCAGATTTTATCACCGATGAGCTCAGTTTTTTTTATGGAGAAAAGAAGAATGAGTGTAGATCAGATTTGCAGGGGGGACATGTGTGAATTGCTCAGTGTTTTTAGGGTTTCCTATGTTCCTATATCTTTCTATCTTTTCTTAGTTGTACAGGTTCCTCTCCTCTGCTCTATTTTGGGATTTTTCCCTGTAGAAGTTTAGAGCAGGTCCCAATGATATTGAATATATTACTATGATGTAAATTCCTCATCTTGTCTCAGTATCTTAAGCTTCTTGTCTAGATATGTCAAAGTAGAGTTTGTTAATGAAATACAAGTGTAGTTTCCCTCTTCTATATTGTCTTGTCTCTTTTATATTCTGTTTGTGCTCTAGTATGGTTTGTTTTTAAGGCATTCAAAATATACCCGCTATAAGGTAGTGTGTCTAATTGTTTATGAGTTCCTTTCAAGGAGAGGACTAAGTTTCATAGATAATTTAAGAGAGAAAAAAATTATTGTAAGGATTTGATGTAGAAATATGGATATGAGAGGATAGTTTGTAAGGCATTCTATCTCAATTGCATGTAGTTTGTAAGGCACTCTACATATCTTCATTAGTTTATCTCTATTATTTCATGTTTTCATTGACTGTTTGCCCAAGGATAGGCACTGTTTAGGGTTTATTGTTCAGTTTTTATTCAATCATCAAGCATAAAACAAATACTCAAGATATACCACTGTTACTAAATGCATACATGTTGTAAAAGGATTGTATTGAAGTAATACATTTCATATTGTTGATTCCTTGTAGAGAGAATCATTAGGTTGCCCTCCTAACATTAAAATGAAGAAGGATGAAAGTCCTTGTCTCATTGGTTCATGTTATCAAAACCATAGCCTGGCTTATAATACTCTATTTCAAATTAATCATTGCAATCTCTAAAGTATTCTATAAGTTGTTACAGTGAGTTTTTGGGTACTTAACCAATGAATGAACTAATCCACCTAATGCATAGGCTGAAGCATCAGTAATTTTTAATAGGTAATACCTTCCTGAGTCTATGGAGATCAAAAAATAAGGAGGTTATAATAGGTATCCCTAGTGTTATCAAATACCTCATCAATTAGCCTTTCTCTTGCCTAAAAGGAGGTTGCATTCAAGTATATAAGGTATACTATCATTTTAAGGTAAGTGTTGCAAGAAAAAGAGCTAACACATCTCAGTGAGTATTTGTGGAAGATTTACTTTGATGGTTCTTTCACGAAACAAGGATCTGGAGTAGGGGTTCTATTCATAACTCCTCAAGGCTACAAAATACCCAAGTCCTACAAATTAATGTTTCCATGCACAAGTAAAATTTCTGAATGTGAAGCATTAGTGAATGGTCTTAAACTTGCTATGAAATGGAAGATTGTAGATTTACATGTGTATGGTGACTCCCAGCTCATTATCAATCAAGTAAATGGAGATTATCAGACCAAAGATGAGAATTTTGATGCCCTAAAAACAACTGGTTGATGATTTGAAGAAATAATTTGTCTTCATTACCTTCCAACAAATTCCCAAAATAGAGACAATGCTAATCACGAGAATCTGATTTCTCTGAGCAATTGGTTGGAAAGTAATAAAGACAATGCTAATCACCCTGTTTCTTCCCAGCGGTCGGGACCTGGAACTCGCACTAGATCCAAGATGCAGAAGAATGAGGATCTGGATCTCCAGAAGTTGAGAGAGAACGTGATGACAATGAAGACTCAGCTGGTGGATTCTGAAAGCTTTCTGAAATCTGTGCTCTGACTTTGGTGCTGGTGGTCTTTCTTTCTGTTTTCTTTCCAGCAGTTCTTGTGTTTTTTGTTCTCTATGTAATTGTTGCCAAATCTGGGTTTTGACCCAATGCTGATTGTTCCCCTTTTTTGGGGACAGTCTGTTGCTCTTTGGGCTTTTTTGCCTATCCTCTCTTTTCTTTGTTAAAGGGTTTCAGGGTTCCCTTCAAAACCTGCTTTTACCTTAATCAAAAACTTTCCAGAATAGAGAATAAAGCTGCAAATGCTATGGCTACACTGGCATCCATGTTATAACTAGAGGAACATCAATTCCGCTATGACTTCTTGGTGGAGGAATTATCCTGCCCAGCCTTTGATACACCTGACTACCAAATAATTTGTGATTTGAACGCCCAAAACCCATCTTGGTATGCTAAAATCATTTCTTACCTAACTGACCAAACTATACCCAATGACCTATCTAGAAATGAAAAACAAGCCCTAATTAGGATAGCATCGTGTTATGTCCACATTACTAATAACTTATATAGATGAGGTCTCGATGGTATAGTTCTTAGGTGTTTACAACACGAAGAGTCAGATCGCGCATTGAAAGAAGTCCATGAAGGTGTACGTGGATCAAACTCAAATGGATTTTCACTAGCTAAGAAACTACTAAGAGTCGGCTATTACTGGCCCACAATGGAAAAAGATGCTATTCAATTTTCAAAGACATGTCATAAATATCAAAAACATGGAAATCTCATCCATGCTCTTGCTAGAGAACTCATACCATTCATAACACATTGGCCATTTCAGCAATGGGCCTTTGATTTGGTTGGACAAATATATCCTAATTCTTCAAGTGGACACAAGTACATCATT
>MU225679.1:1178095-1188828 GCA_018584345.1 Thuja plicata | reverse complement strand
TGACTGTGATGTTAGCTTACCCAATTTAATATAGAAAAACCATGCTCGCATCAAGGCATAGAGGCCAGGATGACCAGCAGAACGGTTGTGCAAAAATAGTGAAGCATAAAGCAGGAAGCAAATAAAAGCATGCCCCATGCCCCAAGTCCTCTAGCTATGCATCACAGAGAGACTTATCAAACAAGGACACTCAACGAAAATCAATAACAGTCAGCACACAAAGAAAAGATCATGACATAGCTTAAGAATTAAGTGTTGTGTTTAAAAATTTAAGTGTGTTAATTGATACTGAGTTCGGAGGATAAGGATCGAATGCTTGCAAACAGGTAAAACCACATGACAAAACTAGGTAAGACCAAACCGATAAGTGTTGAAAAATGCTTGACGTGTTGTATTGAAAAATATAGTTGGGGTGGTGTTGAAAAACACCATTTGCGAGGTGTCCTAAAGACTAACGTATCCAAGAGACCAAAGCTAATACAGTTATGCCCCCTAGACAAAGACAAAGACCAATTCCAGACCAAGGCAACAAGGACAAGGCATGATGGAGAGTGGCTAAGTGTCGAGGACACGCGCTAAGAAATAGGGGTGCAAAGGCCTCAAGTAGCGCCCGTTTCTAGGTTTTCACCACTTGGATTTTATTACAATTTTTTCATTTTCATTTTTTTGATTTTTTTTTCTTTTTTCAGGACTTTTTATAATTTTTTTGAATTTTTGCTACCAAGGCGCCTATTTCCAGGTTTTCACCAAGGCACTTTTTCTATTTTTTATTTTTTTGAATTTTTTTGTATTTTTGGAATATATAATTTTTTTGAATATACATCAAAGCGCCTATTGCTAGGTTTTCACTAAGATGATCATTTTTTCAGGACATTTTCCAATTTTTAGAATTTTTGACAATATATCATTTTTTTGGATTTTTTCAAGATCAATAAGTATGTACAAAAGATGCCCCCAGACAGAACGGGCATCATGGATAGAACTTTTTTAGGTGCAAGACATTGATAGGATTAGGGAGCTGTTCTCCCTCTTTCATAGATAGTAAATAAGCACATGTCCCAAAACCTGCTATGATAATGTAAGGTCCAAGCCAATTAGGTTCAAATTTACCCTTTTGATCTCTATGCTATTAATTCTTAGGATTTTCACGTAGGAAAAGATCTCCCACTTGGAGTTCTCTAGGGTGAACCTTTTTGTTGAAAGCCTTGGACATACGCTTTTGATAGACCCTCATATGGTCAAATGATGCTTGACATTTTTCATCTAGAAGTTCTAACTCTTGAAGTATCATGGCGCAGTAGTCTTCATCTATAACTAGACCATGAAGAGAAACACGAAGTGAAGGAATCTCAACCTCCAAAGGTAACACTATTTCATCACCATATGCAAGGGAAAAAGGAGTAGCCCCAGTAGGACTACGAATACTAATTCTATAGGCCCACAAAGCCAGATTTATCTATTAATGCCAATCTCTACCATTCTTACACACTGTTCTATGAAAATTTTTAAGAATGGCCTTGTTTGATGCCTCTTCTTGACCATTTCCTTATGGGAAGTAAATGGAGGACCAATGTTGTTTAATCTTGAATTTCTTGCAGAGTTATTTTAGGTTCTTATTTTTGAACTGGCCTCCGTTTTCAGTAATAATCTCGGAAGGCACTCCATATCAATAGATGATATGGTTCAGAATGAATAGAGAAACTATCTTGCCTGAGGCAACAGAAAGTGGGACAACTTCTACCCATTTGGTGAAATAATCAGTAGCAGTAATGATAAATTTGTGTCCACTTGATGAGTTGGGGTGAATCTTCCCAACAAGATCAAAGGCCCAGTGCTGAAATTGCCAATGAGATATAGAAGGAATGAGCTCCTTGCTTGGAGCATGTATCAGGTTACCATGTTTTTGACACTTTTCACATGACTTTGCAAAATCTACTACATCAAACTGCATTGTGGGCCAATAGTACCCCACCCTAAGCAACCTTCGGGCCATGAAAAGACCATTGGAGTGTCCCCCATAGATGCCCTCATGAATGTGAACTAATGCTTGATCGAATTCTTCCTTTTCTAAGCATCTAAGAAGTGTTCCATCGAGACCCCTCCTATACAAATCACCAGTGATAAGGGAATGGAGAGAGGTGTTCTGAGTAAGATTTTGGCATTCAGATTGGTTAAAGGTTTCAGGCATAATGCCATCACAAAGATATGAGTAAATGGCACCATAACGGGATGATTCATGACCAACAAGGGTACAAATGATATGGCTTTCTTGGGAGTCAAAGATTGGGTGATGTAGCTCTTCCACCAGGAATTCAAATCTTGATTGATGTTGCTCTAACTGAAGGAGTGAAGCAAGTGTAGCCATAGCATCAGCTGCTTTGTTTTCCGCTCTAGGGATTTGCTGAAATGTGACAAATGTGAAGTATCTTTTTAAGGAATCAACCATTTTCTTGTAAGGTACCATCTTCTCATGTTTTGTTTGATATTCATCATTAACTTGGTTGATTATCAGCTGAGAATCCCCATAGATGTGTAACTATGTGATTCTCCATTCTATGGCTATCTTAAGTCCATTTGTTAAAGCTTCATACTCAGCAATGTTGTTTGTACATGGGAACAATAATTTGTAAGACTTAGGGATTGTGTACCCATGAGGAGAAACAAAAAATACACCAACTCCTGAACCATTTTGCATAAAAGATCCATAAAAGAACATCTTCCAATTTCTTTCAGTCATATACATAAGATGTTCATCTCGGAAGTCAACTTGAATAGGTACATCATCTTGTAATGGGAAATCAGCCAATTGATCTACTATAGCTTTTCCTTTGATTGCTTTACACTCAACGTACTCTATATCAAACTCTGAAAGTATTATCATCCACTTAGCAAGTCTACCTGTGAGGGAAACCTTACTCAGCAAATATTTGAGTGGATCTATTTTGGCTATGAGGTGTATAGTATGTGTAAGCATGTAATATCACAAATTTTGGGAAGCAAACACAACAACAAGGAAAGCTTTCTCAATTATAGTGTAATTAACCTCATATGAAACAAGAGTACGAATAATGTAGTATATTTCTCTTTCTTTCCCATTTTCATCAAGTTGAGCTAGTAATGCCCCCAAGGAAGATTATGTCACTGAAATGTATAAAATAAGTGGTTTCCCTGGGATAGGAGGCATTAAAATAGGAGGATTGGCCAAGTACTTCTTAATTTGATCTATGGCTCTTTTGACAATCCTCATTCCAAATACATTTGACTCCCTTATGTAAGTTCTTATTGAAAGGTTGAGCTCTATCTGCCAATTGTGAAATAAATCTCCTTATAGATTGAAGATGTCCCTGAAGACTCCTCATTTGACTAATGTTTTTAGGAGGTGGCATATCTATGATTTCTTGAACCTTTTCAGGATCCACCTCTATTCCTTTTGTTGAAATGATAAATCCAAGTAGTTTTCCAGAGGTGACTCCAAATGCACACTTTTTAGGATTTAACCTTAGTTGAAATTGTTCCATATGATCTAGAATTAGTTCCAAATCATCTAAGTGTGTATCTCTTTGTTTAGACTTGGCCAAGGTGTCATCTACATAATCTTCCATATTTTTGTGCATCATGTCATGAAAAATAGTTTTTATAGCTCTTTGATAGGTAGCTCCTGCATTTTTTAATCCAAAAGGCATAACATTCCAACAATAGGTACCCCATGCACAAGTGAATGCAGTCTTTTCTTGATCTTCAGGAGCTATCTTAATTTGATTGTACCCAGAAAAACCATCCATGAAAGAATAAATCTCATAACCCGCAGTCATATCCACTATCACATTTATATTGGGGAGTGGAAAGTCATCCTTTGGGCATGCTCTATTGAGTTCTCTAAAGTCTGTGCAAACTTGAATGGATTTGTCATGTTTGGAAACTGGTACAATATTTGATATCCATCCAGAATAGGCAATAGCTCTTATAAATTTTGCACCAAGGAGTTTTTCTAATTCAGCTTTGACTAGAAGAGCTATGTGAGGATGCATTTTCCTCAATTTTTCTTTAACTGGTTTGACATTTGGAGCTATGGACAAGTGATGCATAATAAGATTGATGTCCAATCCTAGCATATCTGAATAAGTCCATGCAAAATTGATCTTCTTGGTTTGTAAGAACTTTGTATAAGCTTCTTTTTCTGTTGGTGACAAGGACTCAGCCAAGTGCACTATCTGTGGAGCCTCATTTGTACCCAAATTAACTGCTTGTGTTGGTTCAATAAGTACTGAACATCGATCTTGAAAATAACTAGGGAGACTATCAAGTACCTCATCCTTAGGTGCCTTAGAGAGGTTCTCACCCTTGGATACGTCATTTCTTTTTACTTTTTTCGGTTCTGATACCACCACATAGTGGTTTTTTCCATCAGAACACCTATTCTTTTTATTTTCTTTTCTCTTTATCTTGTGACTAAGGTACTTGATGTCTGGCTCTGTCATACTAGTAGCCAGTTTGCTGGTGGAAGAGACTATGGGTTTAATGGCATTTAGGTAACAAGCTATCTCATAATCATTTTGGAATGTTAAAATCTTAGGTTCTTGATAGCATTGAGAAAAATCAATAAGGTTGGTATGAAGAAGAGATAAGGCAATGGCTGGTTCAAGGTTATAAATATGAATGATATTATCACTGGTGACTGAAGAGTCAGAGTTTGTCAAGTATCCCTCAAAGCTACCCAAATCAAGATTCATCCTTACAAGCGCAGAATCATCCACTAAGGCAACATGTGGGTTCAAAACCTCTAATCCTACACATGACCCATTGGCTAACTCAGATTGAGAACTATAAATGTCTATAACATCAACATCTCTATCAGCTATGGAGGGAGCCAAAAAAGAGTCCCATTCATACTTATTAGAACTGGTATCTGAACTACCACTAGAATGCTTACACCATGAAGGATTGGGACATCGTGATGTTGAAGGTCCAGTTTCGGTAACATTTTCTCTTTCTAGTAAACGAGAAATATTCTTTCTTTGACGCTCTCTCAAAGTATCCTCTATATCTTATTCTTGTTATAAAGTTGCAACTGATGCATGGGTAACTGAAATATCTGAATCTCCCCAAAGGAGAGTAGTGGAAGGGACCCAATCTTCACATATATCTTGTTGATTTGTCAAATTAGGTTCATACTCCAGTTCATCATCACTCTCCAACTTTTCAAAGAGAGGATTGGCATGCCTTTTGCATTTTTCAAATCCTAGGCCAGCTGGTTTCTTAGAATTGCGTCCAAATTTAGCATGATCAAGAGGTTCAGACCTAGCATCCAAATTGTGATTAAGAGGGCCATATCCAGGATAGCCCATATTATTGACAAAAGTATATCCCCTCCCATAAGCTTTAGGAGAAGGAGAGAAATTCTCATTGTGCTTATACTTTTCTTCTCTATAGATCCAGTCTCTAACAAATGTTTCCTCTTTTTCATTTTGAATAGGCACTGATGATTCTACAAATTTTCCAAATAATGTCATAGCTGAAGAGGAAGGCTTCATCTCTTTTGAAGGTTTTCCATAAGACCTAGGTGATACTGGCAATGTTGTGAGAGAGTTGAGTTGATACCCTCCCATACCAAGGTCTATTGTCTTAAGCTTGTCTTGGCATGTAGCCAAAGCAGCATCAAAATCTTCTGCTTCTCTATTGAGGGGAATATGTGCCCCTGTTGAAATTGAATTAACAGATAAAGTGTTATCCCCAGGTATACAAATCTCTATGCCATTGTAGGGGAACTTAACACATTGATGGCAGGTAGATGACACCACTTGCATGTCATGAATCCATGGCCTACCAAGTAAGATATTATATGCAAGGGGTCCAACATCAACTATTTGAAACAAAATATCCTTTTGAATAGGGCCAATCCTAATAGGAAGGACGGCCAACCCCTTGGAACTTTTTAATACCTCATCATAGGCTTTGATAGTAATCCTTTTTCTGGTATCTATAACTTCTTTAGAATAACCCAATTCTTTCAAAAGGCTAAAAGAACAAATATTAAACCCAGCACCCCCATCTATCAACACACACCTAACACGGGTTCTATGGATCATGACCTCAATATGAAGGGAAAGATTGTGTGGATGGCTCAAATCTTTATCATCATCTTTAGAAAATGTAAGGTAATGAGGGGTAGCAATGTGATTAACCATATTCTGGAATTGATCAATATCTAAGTTGTTGGGGACATTTTCCATACGCAAAGCATCCTCAAGGATTTTTTTATGTCTTGGAGACAACTCTAAGAGCTCAAAGATGGAAATCTGAGTGGATGTTCTTTGTAACTGATCAACAAGATTGTAGTTTGATTTACGATTGACAGCTGGCTTCAAGGTAACTGGTTTAGATGCCACTTGCTTAGGTTTACTGAATTGACTTGAATTGGGTCCTTTAATGACAATGGGACCTTGACTTTGGGTAACAACATTAAGGGCTTGAGATGACCTTCTAGAGTTGGGACCCCTTAGCACCACAATAGGTTCTTTATCAAAAATAGGAGAGTCTTCATATAGATCATAACCATAAGGATCTCTTCCACTCATCATGTTAACATTTTCTTCCAAAAATTCAAGCATGTTGATGGTATTCTCTGCATCTATATAAGTATAGTTGATCTCAGCTTTTCCATTCTTAACTTTAGAAGTTTCCCCCTTTTCATATTTGGGAAAAGGTTCCTTGAATTCTTTATGATCAGCGTTCGTATTCAATCCATCTACGGTAATTTGGTTACTGTCAATGAGATTTTGAATGATGCAGTGCCTGAGTTTGTAGCAATGTTCAATGTCATGTCCAATACCATTATGAAATATGCAATAGGCTTTATCCTTCCACCAAGGTGGTTTAACTATAGGTATAAAAAAATCCGCTGCATTCTGAGGAGGTATCAAATTTCTAGGAACAAGTTTATTGAAAATCTCCCCATATGTTTCACCAAGTTTTTCAAATTGACATTTTTTGCTTGTAGGCTTACCTTGGTAACTTGGCTTACTTTCTTGTTGATTGGATGTATTGAGATTTGTAGCTTGAAAAGTACTAGATAAGTGTAACATAGGGTGATCTTTATGTTGGGAGGAATCTACAACTCTGTCATTAACCATTTGTTTGTTCTTATTCCAATATTGGTTCTTCCCCTTATCTTTGTTAGAATTGTTTTTATTTTGACCATTGTTGTTGTTATTTCCATGTTTAGTCAAAATTCCTTGTTCTCTCAAAACATCCTCAATTTGGCATGCATTCTCAACCATGGTGTCAAATGAATCAAAAACCACTTTCTTAACTTCATACCGCAATTCAGGGACCAAATTGCTAACAAGAATGTCAATCTTTTCATTATCAGGAATAGTTCTAGAATAACAAGAGCACTTTCATCTCCACCTTTGCAAGAAAGTAACAAAGGGCTCTCCTTGATTCTTCTTTAAGCTACATAAGTCCAACAAAGTGATAGATCTTGAAATATTGTATGCAAAGTGTTGAACAAAAATTTGAACAAGCTCTTTGAAATTCTTAATAGGAGGGGTTATCTTAGTAAACCATTCCATTGCTTGCCCCCTAAGACTTTGTGGGAATAACCTCATGAGGTATGAATCATCTTGATGGAACTCAAAACTAGTGGTATATAACTATCACACATGATCATGTGGATCTCCACTTCCATCATATTTGTCATATTGAGGAATTTCAACCTTTCTAGGAAATTCTTTCATGTCAACACTCTTATCAAAAGGATTAAGACAAATCGAGTCCAATGAGAAGGAATTCTTAGGTGCAGACATCTTGGCTATTTGTCTTTGCATTTCATCCACCTTCTCCTCTTGAGATGGATCCTATCTCTTAATATTTCTATCCATATCAAATTTGTAAGGGACCTTAGCCCCATTATCAATTAGACTCTTTAGGATCTTATCTTGGTTTTGCTTCACATACTTCTCCACATACTATTGAAAGAATGGTTCTTGTTGTATGTGCATGAAATCTTGGGAGGTGCGATCAAAACTTGTGTTACTACCTCCATATTGTGAACCATAATGAGCACATTTCAAAGATGGCTTTGAGCTCCTAGGAGGGGTTTGTCTCCTATGATGATCATGTCTAGTAACTCTTCTTCCTCTAGGACTAGGAGATCATGATGGTGATCTTGAATGTCTCCTACTTCTTGGAGTCCTAGGAGTAGATGGAGGAGAACCATTTCCACCACTAATATGCATATGGTTAAATGGACCATGAAGTTGTCTAGCCAAGAGCCTAGCTTGCTCCTCTTGAAGGGGTTTCCTTTCCATCTCAATTAAAGCTTGTTTCTCCAACTCTAGATGTTTAATTTGTTCTTGCTTATGAATTTGTTCATCTTGGAAAACCTTCTTTTTATGCTCAATCCTCTTGAGTCTATCACTCATGTAGTTGTTAGATGTTTTAAGAGGTGAGCTTGGTCTTGAATGTTGAAACAAGTTTCTGGTATAAGTTGCATTGATGTGAGCATCATGAAGCTCATCTCCTTATTTCTCATGTTGTGATAACTCATCATCATAAACATGTCTCTTACCTTTCTCTTTCTCATCCCTTTGATGTGCATCTAAATATCTTTTTGAAATAAGGGGTGAGGTTGGTCTACTGTTATGAGAGGAACCACTAAAAGAAATAGCATGTCCACTCCTTGCAAACAAATCTTCATAACGTTTATCCATGGCTTCCTTCTCTCTCCAAGTCATTGTGTAACTCATATTCATAGAAGAGTGAGAAGATGCTAAGGGGATACCCAACTCACTAAGGTGACTCTTGGAATCAAACCAAATCTCTGAGGTATTCCTAGGTGATTGATCAAATATGGGTCCTTTTTCCTTATGTCTTTGACGAGTTTGTACTAAGGGTAATTGGTTAAAAACCACTTGAGGTCATTTTCCTTGACTTACTTGATATCTTGTTGTAACTGGCATGAAAGAAAAAGTATTAGCTGATAGGATTACCATAAGATACATTGGTACAAAACTAGGATATAAAAGGCATTAACTTGTCCAAAAAGAGGTGATGAGATAGAAAATTGCAAATAGGGATAAGCCAACACTGCCATAGAGGTGCCCAATAAATTGGTTGAATACCCTAGCACATATGGATTAGGAGGATGGTCTTACCCAAATTATATAAATTGAGATTGAAATTATATGAAAGTGGATGGACAAGAGACTACCAAAACTCTCCAGGTGTGTTATCAAAGAATCTAAAGGTTTATCTTTTCAACAAGGATGGTTTGTAGCTCACCAAGCACCAAGCAAGGTCACTTGTGAAATCAAAGATTGCTAATTCAAGAGGTCAAACACAAGAATCCTAAGCAAAACAAGCTCTTAACAATAGGGTAAGTAATCCAATCTGACCCAGATCAACCTAGAAAATTGAAAATGACGGGATAGCAAGCTAAAACAGGCTCAAAAGTGACAGCAATAGTTCACTGACAGGTAGTTTCACGTGACGAAATGCGGTCTCATGTGAGAAAATGTTGTGTCGCACAAGGAAATGCACAGCTGTGTGACAAAATGCATAGAATGACACAAGAAAATAGTTTTCTCATGCGAGGAAAGGACACAGAACTTTAGTTTTCACTTGTTTTAAATAACCAACTAGGTGCATTAACATATTTTTATCATGAATCAATCATGTAAGACAACAATCAGGGAGTTCAAGCAATCAATGTCTTCAAACAATGAGCAAGGGACAAAACAACCTTGCACATGAACATAGATAGTGTCATAGTAATTCTACTCTATAAGAATGCTACTTTTGTATGTTCTCAAATGTTTTCCAATCATGCACATAGTCCCATAAAATAAAAAGTTGGTTCTCATAGTAATTCTACTCTATAAGAATGCTACTTTTGTATGTTCTCAAATGTTTTCCAATCATGCACATAGTCCCATAAAATAAAAATTTGGTTGCACTATGGTTCTTAGTAATGGCTTGAATCTGCAACTATTGCAATCTCAAGTGGGTGAAATCCAGTCCCAGCACATCGAGGTTTTGACACAGTCTGAGAATTTAATCAATCAGGAGCTGTTGAGGAGATCTGACAACCCACAAGAAACTACACCCGTGGAGATTTCTTCCACAAGGACATTTATATAGCGGTTGTCGCTACCATGGTGAAAATGGCTATTACCGCTTGAGGTTCTGTCCACGTGGTTGACCCAATAAAGGGAATGTCCACTATGGTTAACCCTCTCTAAAAAGGAAGACTCATAAAATGGACCACATGGGGACTTAGTTCAGATTCAAGGGTTTCAAGTTTATGATTCTCCCAAAAGGGAAAAGAGCATAATCTTCTAGCCTCTTCACCTCACCAAAACATAGAAAACAAGATTAATTGACCCACTAATTTGAGATCACCTCATTCAAGGATCACACAACAACAAATCACACCAATCTCCCCAAAGAGAGAAAGTATCGCCAAAAGTTGAAGCCCAAACCAAGTTGACCAATGAGATAAAAACAAATCCTTCCCTACCTATAAGGGGATCTATCATCAAGAAGAGCTTTACATGTAAAACAAGTGAATGAAGCCCACTCTCTCAAGATCGCCACAAATAGTGTGCATAGGGCCTAATTACTATGTGAAACATATATGCAAGAAAGTAAATCTAGGTCCATTTTTAGAGCACCAATTGGAAATGTGATCTATGAAAGAAAGAAACACTCAAGCTAAACACATGAGATGTTCA
>MU225679.1:1152761-1177147 GCA_018584345.1 Thuja plicata | reverse complement strand
ACCTAATATGAAAATGAGAAGGAGAGGTCTCCTTTTAAAGGAAAGTGAACGGTTGAGATTAAGAGGCAAAAATCAAAGGCTATGATTAAGAGGCAAAAACCCACCACTTAGGAGGATGTGATGAAAAGGGATTTTATTTAATTTTTATTTAATTTATTTCATTTTTCAACAAATAAAGTGCTTTAAGTGGGGAGTTTTATTTATTTAATTAAAAGAGGGGTTTTCTTTTAATTAAATAAATTAGAAGAATTTTATTTAATTAAATGGGGAGAATTTAATTTAATTAAATAAGAGGAATTTTATTTAATTAAAAGGGAGAAATTTAATTTAATTAAATAAGATAAATTTTATTCAATTAAAAGGGAGATTAAATCTTTTAATTAAATAAGATAAATTTTATTTAATTAAAAGGAAAATTAAATGTTTTAATTAGATAAAAATGATCAAACCTTAGGAAATATTGAAATAATTGAATAATTGAATTAATTACAATTTGATCAAGGAAATTGATTTGAATTGAAAATATTGCAAAGCATTGATTCAGGAAATCGATAAAATGATAAAATAATAAAATGGGGCCCAAATTCTATGCGACAATTTTAGGGTGCATACACTTTGCACACAGTTTCACATTACTCAACATTGCTCCTCAATCTATTATCCTCAAGGTAATGGATAGGCAGAGGCATCTAACAAGAAAATTCTCAAAATCCTACATAGAACTGTGAGTAAGTCTAGTAGAGACTAGCATTTACAATTAAATCTGACAATTTGGGCCTATAGAACAAGCATTAGAACACCAACTAGAGCCACGCAATTTTCCCTAGTCTATGGCGTTGAGGTAGTATTACCTATTGAGGTTGAAATCTCATCTTTGCGAGTATCTTTACAAGGTCTTGTTACTGACTAACAATACCACATTGATAGGGTAAATTCTTTAGCCTTACTTGATGAGCGCAGGCAACAAGAGTTTGATTATCTGAAAGTGTACCAAAAATGCATGTCAAAAGGGTACAATAAAAATTTCAAACCATGACACTTTCAAGTAGGGGATCTCATTCTGAAAGAGAATCCTAAGAACTAGCCTAACAGAGAATAGAAAGGAAAGTTTGAACCAAACTGGTTGGGACCTTATGTCATTACTGCCACTTTTGGGACTGGATCTTATCAGCTAGCTACACCTGAGGGAGATGTTCTTCCTGATCCCATTAATACTCTACATTTGAAGCATTTCTACGCTTGATGTCTGGCTAGCAGAGCCTATGCAATGAAAATCTCAGAAAATACCAAAAAAATTAGAAAATTGATCTTGAAGAAATCCAAAAATAGTGGAAAAAGTCCTGAACAAAGGTATCCTTGGTGAAAACCTGGCAAATAGGCACTTTGATACTACAATAAAATGAAAAAAAAATAAAATAAAAATAAAATAAAAATAAAAAAATATTTAAAAAAAAAATTTAAAAAGAGAAAAAAGTGCCTTGATGAAAACTTGGCAAACAGGCATCTTGGTAGCAAAAATAAAAATATTTTTCGAGTGGTGAAAACCTAGCAAATCAACATCACTCAAACTCTGTGCTCTATCTATCAATGCACTGAAAACACTAAAACCTTCATACTTGCACTTGTGCTATTTGGTGACTCTGATTCCTTACAAATGTCCTATCCTTGCTTGGGATTTGTCTATGTTTACGTCTTAGGAATAGTCATTCTGCACTAGGGGCATCTTTTCTAGCATGGTCAGTTCGCATCTGCTAGGTTGTCCTAAAGCGTCTTGTCTAGGATGGTTTGATTCTCAAAAATAGTATTTCTCAATGCTTGATCTTAAACGTCACTATCACAAACAAAGGTGTTTCTTCAACACCACCTACTTGTAACAGAAATCAAACATGTGTTTCTCAACACTTTAATCCCAAATTTAAAACAAACTAGTGTTTCTCAACACTTTAATCAACTAGTTTTTCTAAACACTACATTGGATTGTGATTCCTAACTGAGTTAAATTTTGCATACACTTAGACATGAAAACATATTGCTCATATTCCAAATTCTGATTGATGAATCTCTAGTGTGCTTAAAAAATGAATCACTGGTATTTCTCAATACTACTTAAACACATAGTTTGATCTTGGCTTGATTATGATTCTTTTATGTTCCCATGATGTTTCATACTAGGGGCATCTAAGTGATTATAAATTTTCTTTGATTGATTCTCAATTGGTGATTGTTATGTCTTCTGAGTTACTCCATGACGTCTATTCAAAGACAAAGAGTCAGAAGGATAGGGGGTGTAACATTTTCTTGGTTTTCTGTGTATGGTGATTGTTCCAAATGATCCTATAAATTTTACCTAACTTGGATGTTTATGGTAAGGACTACCAACATGCATGGATAGTCACATATATCTCGATCCTTGTTATGTGTAAACTACGATGAGGTTGAACCAATTTCCTTGTCTATTTTCTAAATCATATTCTCACTAAGGTGTACGCTACATGATGTACCCAAGGATATGAATTTTCAAGGTCATTACAGGTCACATATCCTACATTACACTTGAACAAAAATTGATCCTAAAAATTAAAAGGAGATAACTAACTTATCGTCCTGGCTTTTATGCCTTGGTGCTTATGTTTATTTTTGACATTGCATCCAATACACATAGTATTCATACTTTCATGATACCAGTGGGTATTAGTGATAGTTATACTATCAGGTGATGTCTGTTACAACAAACGCTCAATGATGATAAAATGCTACAATGTATACAAAATCAGTGACAGTTCTAAGAGTCTGCATGTAGATGCATTTAGAGATTGCATGATTAATTTTAAAAAAAGAGAATAGCATAAAGAGGACTTGAGCTTAAAATAAATTCTTGATTCATTCAAAATCTAAGTTAATTACATACATCAATATTATTGATATTCATTTTGTTGCATATCCATGACATACATCCTGCATTCATAAATGAGAAAGAGAAAAAGGAAAAAACAAAGCATTCAAGCATTGCATTTAAATTTTACATCCTAAGTGCATCCATACCTTTATTGGCATAAAGAAAAATCTCTAAACATTCATTTGCATAATCACTTAGCATCATTTGAAATACATTCATATCAATAATAAATCAAATGAGCATAAATGATGTCATCATATCTAACTCATCAAGAGACCAAGATAAACATAATCACATGTGCATCAAAATCTAAAACATCTATCAAAGCATGAAAATCCATGGACATATCAAGGTCAAAAATAACTATCTCAGATATATCAGATATGGAACAGATCAAAAATGTGGAACTGTCTACAAAAAGAGTATCAGAGTATCAGTATGAATTAGATATACAAGTATACAGGTCATAGTACAAAAGAATGATCTCATAAGAATCCAAATATACAATATGATCTCAATAATATATAACAAAATACAGTATTAGGATTGACTCCCATCCCCTCCTTGATTTAGAGGAGGAGGAGGTGGAAAAAATGGAGTTAGTGGTGGCATGGCCCCCTCAAACTACTGAGCTAAGAATGAAAAGGAAAACGCTCTCTAAACCTCTGGAACTGTAGCATGGTATAGAGCATAATAGTATGTGGCTCTTTGTCCTTGGTGTACCGTAGTATGAGCCTGTGTGTCTCTCTCTACACTGAGCCGCTCACGTTGTGTATCTCTATCTGCTAGAAGAGACTTTAATGTCGTGATTCATGCTCTGAGCTTCTCTCACTCACACTCACACTGAGATAATGCATCACTATCTTGGCCTAGACCCCTGCTTGTATACTTCCCTGAAGGTCTATCCTATGGCCTATCATATGGCCTATCCTGCTACTATTGTCTCTGTCTGTGTTGATCTCTAGTCAACAAAGGACCTAGATCCCTCTAAGGAGAAATGAATCTAAGATGAGTCCACCTACCACTCCCACTACCACTGGCGCTCTCTCCACCACCCACCACACCTCCACTCATGTCATTAGCATCATCCTGGTCATCCGAACCCTGTCCCCTATTAGGAGGAGTGCGCCTAGCATCTCTCCCATGTCTACCTCCATGCTTGCCTCCATCTCTCCCCATAGCTCCTCTATCTCTCTGAGCTCCTCCTCGACCTCTAACAAGATAGTCCTCAGCAGGATCATAATCCAATGGATCCTCAATACGTGGAATAGCCTCATCCGATGCTATAAACTATGGAAATGGATACTGAAGCATCTACACATGTAATCCATCAGAATCTCTCAAGAATATACTGCCTCAATACACAGGTCACTAAGAATCTCTCAAGAATATATCTGGTATGTCTGATCAGGTACCTGATCTAAAAAAAATAAGGCATCTAACACCTATCTGATCCCCACTCCTCACAATCAAGGTAAGGACACCACATTACTATAGTCATATCATCCAGCAGATGATGCCAATACTCCACCTTGCCTAGATGGGGATGTTGTATCCATCCTAAGTACATATATATAAGGCTTCTCTAGTAGACGTTGCCTATCCACTATCGGCCATGTAATTGGGATATGCTCTCACGCATAGATCTAAAGAACCAAAATACCAACAGTCATGCTCTGAGAATAATGATATACTATCTCATGTAACTCTCTATACATGTGTGCAAGGATGCAACTACCCCATGCAAATCTGTGTCTTGACACAATCATCTTCTCGAGCATATCAACCCAACCAACCATGAATCCATGTTGTCCTCGGTCAGGCATAAGGACACCTCTTATCAATTTAGCCAAGTATATGGGAAGGCGCTCATAGTGGTCACACATGTAGTCCCATGTTAGATATCGATGCGCAATAGTATCATCATCAAAGAATCATTGTGCGGTCGCAATCGATGAAGCAGAGGTCAAATCTAATGCACCTCTCATCCCATAATAGGAACTCTCAAAATTTTCCACATGTCCTGCAGTGTGATGGTCATCTCACCAGTAGGTAGATGGAAGGTGTTATGCTCTGAATTCCACCTCTCTGCTAGAGCACTCAACAACCCTTGATTTACCCTGATATTGGGTAAATCCCTCAGGGACAATAAACTCGCACGGGAAACTAACTCTACCTCATCATCAGTCAATGCCCTCGACAAAGCAAGGACACGACCAGGATATGGCCCTCAAAATGAAACTACCTCAAAAGGGACCTGTTCAATAGGAAAAGTTTAAAATCAGTGTTCTATCTAAGCAAGATAAGCAGAAAACCTATCAGCTAAGTGTTTTCATTGTCAGCAGAAGGAAAATAGTCAAACTGGGTATTTGACTAAGTTAAAAACTGGAAATGACCCTATTTTTAGGGGTGTAATCCCTGTTCCAGGATGCGATGGGGCATCCAGGATGCAACCCTATTTTTGTAGGAAGCGACATGGGATGTCGCGTGTGACCCTGTTTTCACAGGGTGCAAAATCTTGAAAAACATGAAAAAACCTACAACATGTGACACAAAATTAAAAACAAGGTGTGATCCTAAATTTACAGGATGCAACATGGGAATTTGGGAAAAGAACAGGAAGCAACGCGAGATTCACCGAAAGTGATGCCAAATGCAGGAAATGATGCAGAATTCAAATGGCTATAACTTGAGCTAAATTGCATAAAAATGAAAATTGGAAATTACAGAAGGTAGGTTTTCAAGTACTTACCGGAGGTGGGTAGTCAGCTAGATGCTAATGTCAATGGCCAAGCTTGAAATGATGCTTTTCCATGGGGACCGCCATCTTCTCTACATAGCTCTCTACATTACTAAGGTGAAAAGTGAAAATGAGTGAGTAAAAAGTGAATTTGGGCCTATATATTTGACTTTTTGAGATATTTAAGAGCTCTGAAACTCCTCCCAGACAACTGAAACTCATCTTATTCTCTTTCTGATCAATCAGGAACAAAAATCAAATGTACTGACATTGTTCTACATAGTGTAGTAAAATTTTTACATCAGTTACTGAAAAATTTAGAATTGCTCCATATGTTCTAAAAATGATTCACCAACTTTACGCAATCAATTTTCCAGGTTCTATATCATCAAATTGCACATTATTCATCTAAAATCTTGGTCAGACATCATTTTATCAGACTCAAAACTCACTTTTTAACATGATTAACTTCGTAACAGTGTGTTTTCTCTTAACACACCTTCGTTTCTTCAATTCTTCTAATTGATTCTTTCTTGCTCTAACCGATCCATGCAAGTGATACATCATTTCAATAGAGGTATTTTGTTCTTTTTTCCTTTGATTTCGATCCCGAGGGGGCATGATCACACTAAAATCAATCAAATTCTTGCTTGAAACAACATTAAAATGACTTTGTTATCAAAAAACTAAAGGCATGACATTTCCTTGACTAAGTCAGGACTGTTGGATGGAAGGCTTCGGTTCTCACAAGCTAGATATCCTATGTCTATTTTTTCTTATATTCTTATTAAAGCTCTTGGCAGCTTTGTATTGACCTTCGTTCAATCAAGTTCGAAGTCGGTATTATCAATTTTTGGACGACAACCAAGTTCAGAATTGGTATCTTTAAGATCTTTGCTTATTGACCTTTGTTCGATCAAGTTCAAAGTTAATTCTATTAGTTTAGTTCAACCAAGTGCGAGACTAATCTCATCAGAAATTTCATTCGATCATGGGTGAAATTCTCAAACTTTCTGAAGTCAGCATCAAAAAAAATTTCTTTTAATCAATGCGCTGCTTGCACATTTATTCAAAGAGGGGCAAATGTAACCACCCTAATTTGGTCTGCTCTGACCATAGACCCTATTTTTCCTAAGTGTGATCATACCCCCAATTATGTTAAGAAAATTCTTCATTTACTGGCATAATTCATTTAAATCAAATTTAATCTCCTAAGTAATTTAATCACTGAATTACACTAATTATCTTAGCCAATCAAATCAAATCAATTCTATTATATCAAAACAAATAAAAAACATGGCTAAAGTAATTAATTAAAAGGAATTAAATAAAATCCTAATTACACCTCATCACTTGCAAAAGGAAAGCCAATCCCCTAGCTTAATTAATTTAATTAATTAGCTATAGTCTTGATTAATTATTAAAAGCAACCAAAAGCTCAAATAATTAATTTCTCCTATTATTGAATGAATATATTATTTATATAATTCAATTCATAAATATTCCCTTTAACCCCTAACCTAACCCATCTCAACCACCTTAACCCTAGGTTTGAACTAATCCCAACCTCTTCACCCATGCTAAGCCTAATTCTAATCTTAATCCCATCTTAACCCTCTCTCTAATGATGTCACATTCCTAATCTTTTGAGTAGGATTTCAACTCATTCCTCAAAGTCAACTTTCTCAAGCTCCCCTTCCCCAAAGTTCACTTTCTCAAGCTTGGACTTATACCCTCACCATGCCTCATTAATGCTCTCCTAAATACATCATTAATTCTTATACCCTCACCATGCCTCATAAATACTATCCCTCATTAAGGCTTTTACACATGCATTTAATGGCCTTATCTCTCCTCTCACTCCTAATTTCTTCTATAAATAGAATGAGTTTTAAGCTCAATGGGCCCCTAATTTTGGATTGTTGAAAGCATTGTTATGGTGTTCATATTAGTAGAGATCTATATTGCATTTTATCTTTCCTATTATGCATTGTTATAATCTTCATTTTTAGAGGTTAGAATGCATATTTCTTGAGCATGTAGATTAGTTTAATTTAAATCTTTCATTCTAGGTTGTATATGTCACTGATAAATGCATAATCTGAGGGCAATTATAGCATTTTTCACACTCCCCCTAGATAGGAAGCAATAGGTCAATTTTAGTGATTGATATGCTTGCTAATCCTTGTTTTTCACTAATACAATGACTTATTGAAGTGTTGTGTTGCAGCTAACAGGTACACAAAATAACACACACAAGTTCACATTTCAAACTTTCAGAGCTTAAACAATTTACCTTGTGTCTTGAGTTTTGGGTGCACTTGCACAATCTGTTAGATTAAAAACCTTTATACTTTTTAGAAAGTCTTATCTAGGGAATGTGTTTCTTCCTCAGAGAATGACCTTGAACTAGTAATCCTTCTGATCTCTATATAAACAAGGAACGAACTAAATTTCTGTCTTATCTAGCCAAGCTTGGGTGAGGTGTGTTGATGATAGTCTAGATTGGGTGAATATCCCTAAGGAACCAGCATGGTCAACTAGGCTCTTAAGTGAGTCACACATAAAAACTGATTGGATAGATGCCACAGACCCTTACTACAACCTTATTAATTAAAGGCCAACCTGATCTACCTCCGAATAGATACCTTATTATAGTGCAAGGGGTTGCAGAATTTCCCCCCAAGATTCCCAACATATGTGTTCCAAGGTATTTGTGTCGTGAAAGAGATCTTTAATCCATGACAACAATACCTAGCAATGAAAAAAACATGGGCGCCTACGTTGTGGACCTTCGTGTCCTAATAGTGTGACAATTT
This sequence comes from Thuja plicata, assembly GCA_018584345.1. Taxonomy (NCBI): domain Eukaryota; kingdom Viridiplantae; phylum Streptophyta; class Pinopsida; order Cupressales; family Cupressaceae; genus Thuja; species Thuja plicata. The sequence continues at coordinate 1,168,692 of MU225679.1, read as the reverse complement.
CTATGTGAGCTAATGGACATTCAAGCATTGGGCCTATAATATTGTATTTTTAAGCCATTGACTTAGATTAAATCTGATTGTTCACTATTGAGACCTTGTGATAACATTACAACTTGAAAAAGTTGTATAACATACACGTGTCAATCTACATTCTTCAAAATACATTATCTTTTGTGCTTGTTCTCTGATCAGTTTCCAAAATGAAAACAAACATCAAAACTGTCAAAATGAATCAAACATGTTAAAGTCTAGGGTTGTCAGCATCAACTGTCTTTCAAATTAGAATCCTTGTTCCAGAAAGTCAAAATTTTCAGACACTGAGGCATATTTTTGAGTCACTTTAATGCAATTGGTAAATTTTTGCCACAATTGACCAGATACTTTTTAACACCTGCTTTGACCTAAAACCTTGAAAAATACTCTCCATTTTGTATCAAAGACCAGTGTCTATCCCAGAAAAACATGAAGAACATTAAGTGAATCTCTAAACATTAAATATCATCCACTCCTTGAAAGCACGAATATTGTCCAAGCATTTTTAGTTTGAAATCTCAGACTTGAAATATCTTCATCTCATCATCTCAAACATCATCATTATTTCTATTAGTGACTTTGTCCTAGGCAAAGGTCAACAAATCTTATTCTTACATCATCAAAACTTTGAGATCAAGATAAATCAACATTTGTCCTTAGAATTACCCTTGTCCAAAACATAACTCAGACTTCCTTAGAAAGGTTATCCTTTTTTTTTTCTTTATATCACTTGTTTTAGTCACAAAATCTAGACCACACTATGTCTCAAACATCTCATGGAAGGCCTTACATAAGGTCGAAGGCTAGAACACAACTAGATGAGTCATATAAATAGCTTCCCCACTTGGGAAATAGAGTGAGAGGATGATCCTTTCATAAATATTAGTTCTACTCTATTCATTGAACAACCCCGTGGGTCAGCTTTTTCCAAAATGTCACAGAAGAGGAGCTTGAAGATATAGAGAAAGATGTTTATTCCACACAAGTAGTTGACACTATTGTAGAGAGGAACCCTGAATGTTTCTTATTTATGCTAATAAATAAAGGAGTCAAACTCTCCACTGAATTGAGTGTGTCGACCATATGGCTCAAAAACCCTCTTGCAGGTCAAAGCATTACTTAGCCCTCTCAGATACTACCTGTGGTTTCTCAAATTTTCCCACCTTTGAAAATACCAACATTGGCATAGACGATACCCAATCAAACCAAGCAAGCACATCTTCCACTCAAAGCATGAAAGGATCCCAACTAAGTGTACCCATGGTCACTAGTATTCCTCCACCTTTAGTCTTATGGCCTGGCCAATCAAGCTCTGATGATATTCCTTCAATCCCACCAACAAGAAGTAACCTTTTTGCAACCATGCCACTACCGCAGTCAATCGCTACTGTCCTTGGGGTCAACACAACATTCCCACAATGATCTATCTCTGTTGGTTTGACTTTCAGTTAATGTCCACCCAAGGTTACACCTTTTCTCATCCATCAACAACCTCAACCCTAGCAGCAGCAACCCTAGCTTCAACTGCAAAAACCTCAACCCCAACAGAAGCAACCCAGCTTCAGCTGCAACAACCTCAACCCCAGCAGTAGCAACCCCAGCTTCAGCTGCAATAACCTCAACCCCAGCAGTAGCAACCCCAGCTTCAGCTGCAACAACCTCAACCTGAGCAACAACAACCCCAGCTTCAGCTGCAACAACCTCAACCCCAGTAACAGCAACCCCAACTTCAACAGCATCAATATCAACCCCAACTTCAACAACAACAACATCCCCAATAGAAAACTCAACAAAACCCACCGTGGGTCACTCACATGCCCCCATTTCAGAATCATGTGGTGGGAAATCAATATTAGGTCCCAAGGACAAGGTCCTACATTCCTACTCAAGGGACGCAGAGGTGCAGCCTCATACCTACTACAACACAAAGGTACAATATCACACATCAGCCTCAGTATCAAACAGACATGTTGATTTAACAAGTGCAGACCCTTCAAACCCAAATGATGGATATGAAAAATCAGGGGCAAACTAAATCCTACACTGTAGAGGATTTATACTCATACCCCTTTGATCACTCTCTTCATATGTCTCCATTCCCAACTCACTTCTCGGTACCAAAATTTGACAAATATAGGGGCAATACCAACCCTATTGAGCATATCTAAGAGTTTTTTGCTAGTTGTGTCGAAGTCACCATTGATGAGACATACTTAATGTGACTATTCCAACAAAGCTTAGCCGGACCAGCAATGGAATGGCTCTCACATCTACCTCATGGCATTATGTCATGGGGCGAGTTGGCTGACAAGTTCATCACTCACTTCCATCATAACATTGAGCGCAAGGTTAGCATCAAGGACCTTTGTGATATCAAAAAAAAGGATGGAGAGCCTTTTGTGAAATTCCTATAGAGATGGAGGAATACTACAAACTGAATAATGTATGATGTGCCCAAGCAAGACCTAATAGTCATGTTTGTTGACAATCTGATTCTAGACATGTCATTCACAACAAAATTGCAATTAGCTCTGAACTTTACACAACTCATCGAATGAGGATTTTGTTGTGAGAAGAACTTAGTCAAATGAGGAATCCTTGCAAATCCTACCCAAACAAATACAAACAAAATTGCAATAGACAAAGCTAAGTGGTGGAATAAAAACAAAAATGTCACCAACCATAATGTCATTGATGTGAAGACAGTCAACTACGCACAACCCAAAGTGTCACTGCGAGGCACACTTATGGCCAACCCAAAACCTACAGTGTCCATTCCACAATCATACACTCAAAACCAACCTCCCCCTATCCAAGCAGTCGATGTGTCAAAGAGTCAGCGACAAACTAAATGCAAACCACAGTTTCAATTCCAGCAATGAGACTTCATACCATTAGGAGAGTCGATAGAATCAACTTTACGAAAGTTGATACAATCAAACAACATTACTCTCCCAGAAATTAGGGAATATGAACATGGTGTAATCAAGCCAAGGTGGTACAATGACTGATTTCTATGAGTTTCATCGGGTGAAGGGACACAAAACACCCAACTGTTACCAATTGAAACACATTATCCAAGATCTGATTGACACATAGGTCATCGATGTAACAAATACCAAAACCAAAGGAACAACTGATCATATGATATTCAATGATACATTTCATTATCAAAATAAAGGGAAAGCCTCTGGGTCAGGTGGACAGTCCAAACAGGTCAGCTACATTTATGCCAATAGTGATAACATTATCAATTGCCTAAATCCTTCAGATAGCCATGTGGCTACAATCACTATCACAGACCAAGGTAAAAAATGTGTTGTAACCACCCATCATACCAAATTTGTCTTGCAAGGATCACCTTCCTCATCTACTACACCACCCAACCCTCAAGGAACCTCATATCCACAGACAAGCCTAGTGGATCATCTAAAGCGCACGCCTGCCCAAATCTCTATGTTTGATCTCTTGTGCATATCTCTGCAGCATAAATAGGTACTTGACCAAGTCCTTTAGAATGCAACTGTCCCAAGGGACATAACCCCTAAGAGCTTCCAAATGATGGTTAACCATATAGCTGCTAAAAAACATGCAACATTCATAGACCGTGATGTGTCGCCGCATAAATCCCTACATAATGATCCTTTGCACTTGCTTGTCCAGGTCCACAAAAGCACTATCTGTAGAGTCCTTGTTGATGGTGGGGATGGATTAAACATCTGTACTCTAAAGTTAATAAATCAATTAGGCTATTTAGAATTGAACATTAATATCACAAGAAGGATCAATATCAGAGCTTACAATGAAGAGGAAATATCCTATAAAGGTATTATCATTCTACCTGTTCGAATTGGTCCAGTTGTCAAGAATACTCCCTTCCAAATCCTAGATCTTGAGTTGGGATAAAACATGTTACTAGGGAGACCATGGATACATGAGATTCAAGTTGTACCTTCAACATACCATTAGTGCATCAAGTTCCCATACCAAGGAGAAGAAATCATCATTGAGGGAGATCCAAATCCTTTCCAATACTGTAATGTGGTCCAAATCAACACTGATAACCAGGTTCCCTCAAACCAAGACGCAAGCATCCCTTCCTCTTTAGATTCAATTCCAAAGGATGTCACACAGAAATTAGGAAAAATATATATCACAAATAAAGGATGTGGTGAATACAGTTATGAAGAGACTTTTACTATCACAAACATACCTTAAAGCCCAAGATCATATGACATGCCACAAGTAGTAACAATTGTGGAGATCCCCGAACTTGTTGTATTCATATGCCCACCCACAACCTTTGTCAGGTGGGGAGACATTACAGAGGAGAACCTCTTTGATCTAGATATCAATACATGGTTGTACCAAGATCCACAAGAGACACTTCAACAACCCCTACCCGTATCAAACTATGGAACTCGCTATACAATGCTACAAAAATTTGGGTATGATGGCACAACTGGTCTGGGGGAAATACACCAAGGATTAATGGAACTGTCTCTCCTGCCAACCCAAATAAACAAGAGAGGGTTAGGCTATGGACAAAAAAGAACCAACCCTATCATCCAATACATACAAGTTGATCAAGAACAAATAGCAGAGTTACATCGGGGGAAAAACCCGTAACATGTCTTGATAAGCAACATACTACAATAGTTATTTCCCCCCAAAGTGGGGACCTCTCAAACCCAAATAAACCTCAACCAATAAATTGATGATAACAAAGGAAGTGACATATCCGATGAGCATTCTAGTGAAACTGACTCCAACAAGTACGAGTTGAGATCCCTTCACGACTCCAAACCTTCGATCCCTGACTATTCCCCTCAATCAGCCACCACCATACACTTTGACAACTTGTTTAACCAACTAGCCATTGATGACAAACCTTGCATCGATAAACATGTTGATAACAATTCCTTAGGTGGTGCATCCACATCACAGTCTAGGTTTGTCGGAACCATTTTCGTAGTCCCCTTCAAACAAACAGAGTTAACCCAACATGAGGGCCTATGCCTTGTACACCCAGAACTAATAGAGTGGGATTAATAAGGACCATCTGATATGGATGTCTTTGAGAATGATGAGGCTATCACAAATTTCATGGGACTTAGAGAGGGAATGCCACCAGGAGATCATAAAGTAGGTTTCTCCTTCGACCTTGACAGATCAGCATACTTTGGGGAGGAATCTCCTCTTTCTAGTCATCAAAACAAATTGAAAAAGAAAAAAGAATTGTTAGTAAGTGAAAACTGAAAGGTGCTTACCGACACAAAAAAATGATAAACAGACAAAACAAGATGTATCTTCTAGTGAAAACATCAATGAGGAGCTAAAATATGGAAAGAAGGAACTCCTCCCCTTGCCAGAGGAAAGTTGACATTGTTAGCAGAAGAAACAGAGGAAGTCAACTTGGGAGATGACAAGAACCCAAAGAACATCTACTTGGAAAATCACTCACCCTGGAGGAGAGATAACAGTTCATTAGTTACTTCAAGGAAAGAATGATCAATTTCACATGGTCCTGCTCAGATATGCCATGATTAGATACAGATCTTATGCTGCATCATCTCCCGTTGCTACCCAACACCAAACCTGTCAAACAGAAACTAAGAAAGATGCATCCCCATGTTGCATTGCTAGTCAAGGAAGAATTGAAAAATCTCCTGGATGCTAAGTTCATAAGACCGATCCCATATGCAGACTAGATATCTAACCTGGTACTAGTTACAAAGCACAGTGGTTAGATTCAAATTTGCACAGACTTTAGAGATCTTAACAAATCTTGTCCCAAGGATGACTTTCCTTTGCCTAACATCAATATGATAGTAGATCTAATTTCTGTACATCAAATGCTATCACTCATGGATGGCTTTTCAGGGTATAATCAGATAAGGATCGTGCCAGAGGACCAACATAAAATGGCTTTCACATGTCCTTGGGGCACATATTGTTGGAACGTCATGTCGTTTGGTCTGAAAAATGCCAGAGAAACATATCAAAGGGCCATGATAGCCATCATTCATGATCTCATCCACAAGGCAATGGAAGACTACGTTGATGACATACTAGCCAAGTCAATGCTTAGAAAGGATCATCTACAAGTATTGGGACCCATCTTTGACAAAATGCAGGAATACAAGGTCCATTTAAACCCAAAGAAATGTACATTTGGTGTCACAATAGGTAAGCTATTGGGGTTCATAGTGTCACATAGAGGCATTGAAGTAGACCCAAAGAAAGTCAAAGCAATATTGGACATGCCACCACCAACCAACCTAAGGCAACTAAGGGGGTTACAAGGAAGGCTCCAATCAATCGGGCACTTCATAGCCCAGCTAGTAGACAAGTGCCACCCATTCCAACATCTACTGCACAAAGACATCAAATTCATATGGATAGAGCAATGTAAACAAGCATTCCAAATATTCAAGGACTATCTACTCAAGTCTCCTATATTGATGCCACCAGTCCAAGGTAGACCATTTCTTCTATATATCTCGGCAACAGAATCAACATTAGGTGTACTCTTGGCACAACATAATGACACAGGTAAGGAGAGAGTCATCTACTAACTAAGTAGAACATTGGTAGGATATGAGCTCAACTATACTCCAATTGAAAAATCATGCCTTGTAGTTTCCTTCACTTCCCAGAAGCTAAGGCATTACATGTTGAGTCACCAAAAAAAGTTGATAGCACATATTGATCCTTTAAAGTACCTCCTAAGAAAAGCAGTGCTCACTAGACGACTTGAAAAGTGGGTAATGATCTTAAGCGAGTTTGAGATTGAGTACGTAGACAGAAAGGCCATCAAAGGGCAAGTGATTGCAGATCAACTAGCAGAGGCACCTATTTAGGATCACCAGCCTATCATTTTTGACTTTCTTGATGAATCTATTATGACACTACAACCAATAATTGAGGTATGGCAATTATACTTTGATGCATCGTGCATGAACCATGGTGCGGAGGTAGGAATAGTGCTCATCGCTCTGAATAATGATGCAATTCCAAAATCAGTCAGACTCAACTTCCCATACACAAACAACATAGCAGAATATGAAGCATTGGTTATCGCGATAAAGACAACAATTCAATGGAGAATCAAGAACCTTAAGGTCTACGGAGATTCACAGTTGTTCATTAACCGATTCAACAATGATTATATGAAAAAATATGAGAAGCTAATACCATACAGAGCACAGATGGACATGTTGCAAACTAAGTTCCAATACATCTTCTTTGAGAAAATACCACGGGTTCAAATCAAAGTTGCCGATATGATGGCTACCATAGCATCACTGATCGATATGTCAGGTAATGAAACCCGATTCAGTTTCTAGTGGAGCAACTCATGATGCCATCACATCAAGCACCAATCATAGAATCAGCATATGTCCTTGTTTGTACTGAAACCCCATGGTACCATGATGTATATAATTACCTCCAAACTAGTGTCTTACCTCCCAACTTGTCTAGAAACCAGAAAAATTCCCTCATCCACCAAGCCTCTAGGTATACCATCCTCTCAACTACTCTATATCTACGAAGTCTAGAAAGAATTCTATTACGATGTCTCACTTCCACAGAATCCCAGAGAGCTATGTACGAGGTACATGAAAGAATTTGTGGAACCCATAGAGGTGGCAACAACTTAGCTAAAAAGATCATCTGCATGGGATACTACTGGCCCATAGTAGAGACAGATGCAAACAACTATGTACAAAGGTGTAGGAAGTGTCAAATTCATGGAGACCTCATCCATACACCAGCCCAAGAATTAAATCCTATCACTTCACCATTGCCATTTTCTATGTGGGGATTTGACCTAGTGGGCAAAATTACACCTTCTTTAGCAAATGGACACAAATACATCATAGCAACAATAGAGTACCTCACTAAGTGGGTGGAAGCAATTCCCCTCACTTACATAACTAGAAAGCAGATATCAATGTTCATACTCAACCACATCATCTGTCAATAGGGGATTCCTCAAACCATCCTGACAGATCACGGTACACCCTTCCAAAACAAAGATGTTGAAGAGATATGTGAAAAGTTCCAAATAAAACAAGGGTTCTCTTCATTCTATTATCCTTAAGGGAATGGCCAAGCTGAAGCAACAAACAAGACCATTTTGAAAATCTTGAAGAAAATAGTTAACGAATTAGGGCGAGCCTGGCATTTACAGCTTAGTTCCGCATTATGGGCATACAAAACTAGCATGAGAACACCTATAGGAGCCACTCGTTTCTCCCTATTTTATGGATCAGAGGCGGTCCTACCCCTCGAAGTGGAAATTCCATCCTTGAGGATATCATTAAAGAACCTGATTTTAGATGAAGACTACAGAGTAACAAGGCTCATTGAACTGGAACTACTAGATGAAAGAAGACAAAATGCATTCAACCACTTACAAGGCTATCAGAATTGCCTTAGAAGGAACTATCATAAGAAGGTGAGGCCACAAAAATTTGAGGTAGGAGACCTTGTCCTCATGGAAAATCAAAATAACCAAGCAAAAAGAGTAAAACCAGGAAATTTTGAGCCTAACTGGCTAGGACCATATGTTATTGTCAACTCTACCCAGAGTGGGGCATACCTACTAGCAACACCAGAAGGAGATCAACTCCCCGGATACATAAACAACATGCACCTTAAGAGGTTCTACGCTTGAGGTCTCAATGGTTAAGGCAACTATCTACATATCCAGAAAATACCAAAAAATAAATAAATAAAATAAAAAAATACAAAATGTTACATTGGTGAAAACCTAGCAAACAGGTGCCTTGGCAACAACAAAAAAAATTTAAAAAAGAAAAAAAGTAAAGAGACAAAATTGCTCTCTCAGTGAAAACCTGGCAAACATGCACTATTGAGTAGGTACCTTGGTGAAAACCTAGCAAACAGATGCCAAGTGTTCAAATCCAGCTTCACCATCAATGAACTCCATGATCCAAAGCTTGAGCAAACTTCAAAGCAAGACTAACTACCTAAGTTGTATCCAGAAGTACAAACCCCTCTGAGAACCAACACTTATCCATGGTTAGTACTGGTCCACCAGACTAGGGGGTGATTCTAAATGTCCTGAAAAAATTCCTAAAAATTAGAAAACTCATCAAAAATCCTAAAAAGATCAAAAATCTTGAGAAAATCAATCTTCATATAAAAACAATCAAAAATTTGCAAAATCCCAAGCAATAAAACTAACTCAATTATAAATAGAGAAAAAGGAGATCACGCCACATCAATCAATGTCACAACCATGAGCTTTGCAAATTAGCATTGGGCCCATATGACACAGCTTTATCAATCTATCAAACCTATTAGCAAGCAAACTGGCGACCAGGCCAATTTATCAAATGTCACAACCATGAGCTTTGCGAATCAGCATTGGGCCCATCTAACACATCTTGATCACCTACCAAAAATGATCAAAATCAATCAATCAATCATATCAATCATCTTACATAGTGATGGATATGCTCAAAACTAGATAGGTCAGTCTTATATGAGTCATCTATTAACTGAAACCAGACACAATTGAAACAATCAATCCAATCAAGCCTATCAAAAGAGTCAAGCCAATCAAGAGAATCAAACTAAATCAAGGAACAATAAAAAATGTTGACTAGGTCAGTCAGTCAGTCAGATGTCAGTCTATATTTCACAGTTATGTTCTTACGCTACTCCAGGATCCACCAAATGAGGAGAGTAGCTATGATGGATCATTACTTATTTTCTTTGATTGTTGCCTGTTGAATGTTCACTTCAATTTCAGGGCCATGATGATTTAGGATAAATACGTTAGGCACTGTCACTTATCTGGCAATCTTGCAGTTCCACGATCTGAGCTTAACCCTAGGAAAGAATTGGACATTCCTTCTTTTTTATCTTCTTGTTTATTTACCAATAGAATCATAGCGGTATCCAGATGGACTCTGGGTGCATTGGATTTCTATCTTGATTTTTATGGGATTTCTTCTTAAAATCAAGATTTCACAATGCTATCCAGATGGACTCTGGGTACATTGGAATTCTATCTTGGTTTTTTGGTCTCAAAATCAAGAGCTCACGGTACTATCCAAATGGACTTTGGGTGCATTGGAGTTATATCTTGGTTTTATTTTTTTCTTTTGTTTGGATTGCTCAGAGGAAAAGCGGTATCCAGATGGTCAATATCTGGGTGCTTTTGGCTCTCTTTCTTTTCAAACAGGGAACATAGGTGAACCCAAATAGTCAATATTTGGGTGCACTAAGTTCTCTTTCTATTCAATCTCTCTACTCCTTCTAGTTATCAAGAGGTCATGGTGGTATCCAGATGGTATGTGATCTAGATGCATTGGACACTCTTCAGAATTTCATAAAAAGATGCAATGATGACAAAAATTATAAACGTGGTAGCGACTTGGGTCACCCATCCTTTCTATCAATTCATATCTATCAATCGATCCCAGAGAACATTCCAAAGTAACTTCCTTCTAACTAACACATGCATTACTCCGATATTTTTGCATAGTAGATTGCATTCATTTATTACATAAGAAAAATCCAAAACATTTGCATAGTAGATCATATAATCAATGCATCCATCATCAATAACATCATAACTAACGTAGGAATGCATTCATCATCATCTAATAGTGATTCACATTTTCAACAAATTAATGCTCATCTGACGCATTTTCTATGCTTAATTTTTTAAGGGGGCATATAGTCCACTTGCTATCACTGGGGCAAGTTGGGGCAGGATCAAAATAGAGAATCTTTAACACACTGCAACAAGCCACATTGCATCAAAGAGGGGCAAATGTAGACACCCTAAAATAGACAAACTTGTGACTTGACATTAAAAGCACTAATTTTCATCTATTAATTAATAGTTTTTTAATCGTTAATTAATCATCTATTTTCTTCTAAATTCATTTCACCTATTTATTAATGGTTTTTTAATCATTAATTAATCATCTATTTTCTTCTAAATTTATTTCCCAAATCATCTAATAAAATTCCCCAAATTAATTAAATAATTAGTTTTATTTAATTAATTAACCTTATTTGATTAATTACCAATAATTAATTAATTAAATTCAATTTCCTATAGTTTAAATTGAAAGATTTACACTTACTAATTAAATTCTTCCAATTAAATTAATTTAATTTCATGCGATAAAGCAATTCTAAATAAAAAAGAATTCAATTATCTCACATGTTGAAAACTTTAATTACATAAATGAATTAAATATTTATTTATTTTCAAAGAGATAATTGTTAATCAGATCACATGGGTAACTCCACCCATCTCTCCAGTTGACATGGGTAACTCCACCCACCTCTTCAGTTCTAAAAGGCAACTCACAATTAGCTCTTCTGTCAACCAAACTCTATCTCCTCTCTCCCAGTTGAAGAGGTGGAGTTTACTGATGGCTTCTCCAATTCCCTTTAATCTCAACCATTCATCTTCCTATCTCTGGGATTGATCTCAACCATTCATCTCATTCTCAATTCCTATATAACAAACCCTTCATAACCATTTGAAGGATCCAGGATTTCAAGCTTACATGCGCCATTACTCTGTCAGATTGATTCAAGAATCAAGCCTTCTTGTGATCATACATCCAGGATTTCAAGCTCTCGTGTGCCATTAACCTGTCAGTTTGGTTCTAGCATTCAAGCCATCTTGCGATCACACACACATTTCAATTAGAAAATTCTCGACACTTCTCAAGTCATAGACGCTTCCCACACCAATACTGAGCATCAAAAATAGTGTTTTGAAAGGAGTACAAAGAGACAATAGAAGCTTCAAGGACTTTGGGGTTTGCATTCATTTGTTTTCCTTTCTTTTCTTGTACATTTTATTGGTTAAGTTTAAAGTATTATGTATTGGTAGCTTTGCGTATTTGATTTCTATCATTGTGAACCAGTGCTACTAACCCTCATCGTTGGAAAGCTTGGGAACCACGAATCACGAAGAGAGGCGTATAGTAGATACCATCCTTCATTTAATGTACTTGTAATCCAACAAAGAATTTTATCTCACCAAACATAGACATCTCAAATTCTTTACTCATAGCTATAGAGAATGCTTTGCATAGGTCATCATAACCAGTGAATAATATGTCATCAACAAATATCTCTGCTAACAGTATTTTGTTCTATGGTCCTTCTTTGATGTATAGGCTACTGTTATCATTGGTTCTCTGAAATCCAATACTTACTATATAGCTATGTAGTCTTTCATACTAGGCTCTAGGCGCTTGCTTCAATCCATACAAAGCTTTGTGCAGCTTGCAAACCATATTCCTTCTGCTAGGATCAACAAATCCTTCAGGTTGTTAAATGTAAACTTCTTCTAGGATTCCATTCAGAAATGCAGATTTCACATCCATTTGATATACTTTGTATCCTTTATGTATAGCATATGCCAGAAGAGTTCTGACTCCTTCAAGTCCTGCAACAGGAGCAAAAGTTTCTCTATAGTCAATACCCTCTTCTTGAGCATATACTTTACAAACTAGTCTGGCCTTGTTTCTAGAAACTTTACCATTTTCATTCATCTTATTTCTAAAACCCACTTGGTGCCATCACATTCTTGTCCTTTGGCCTAGGCACAAGAGTCCAAGTTTTGTTCTTCTCAATCTGCTCAATTTCTTCATTCATTGCTTCTATCCAACTTTCATCATTTAATGCATCTTTAATAGTTTTAGGTTCAAATTCACTTAGTAAGCATGTACCTCTGAGTTTGTTCCTTGTCATTGCACCTTTTGTCTGATCTCCAATTATCTTCTCAAGTGCATGATTCCTTTTAACATATTTTTAAAGTACTGGATCCTTCAGTCTAGATTCTAGACTTGAACCACTAGGTCTGCCATTCTCAAACATTCTTTCATGTTCCTTTGTCTGATGCTCGAGTTCCACTGTCTATGACTTGGGTCCCTCTATCTGTGACTTGGGTTCCTCTGTCTGTGACTCGGTTCCCTCTGCTTGTGACTCAGTTCCCTCTGTCTGTGTCTCGGTCTCTTCTACCAGCAGCTCGGGTTGCACAATTTGTCCTAGTATATTTAGTGGTCAACAGTTCTTCTGTCCTGTCACCATTGCTCGAGTCATAGGTATAGTATTAGGTTCATATACACAAATTTCTTGTAGTCTTCAGGCTCTTTACTGCTCTTCTCTTCACATTTTTATGAAAACTCATCAATCTTTACATGTACACTTTCTATGACTTTGTGAGTAGTAAGATTCAGACATTTGTATGCTTTTATTTTACATGAGTAACCTAGGAATATTCCTTCATCACTTTTTGCATCTAGTTTTCCATTTCTTGCTTCCTTCAAGATATAGCATCTACTTCCAAATACTTTGAAATAATGAACATTAGGTTTATAGCCATACCATAATTCAAAAGGTGTCCAGTTACTACCTTTCTTCAGTTGAACTCAGTTCAGGGTGAACACTATAGTGATGATGGCCTCCTTCCAGTATTTGGCAACAACATTCTTTTCAATCATTAGATTTCTGGCACAATCCACGATGGATCTATTTCTTCTCTCTTCTATTCCATTTTTCTGTGGTGTACCAGGGCCAAATACTTGTCTTTTCATTCCTCTCTCATTACATAATTCATTGAACTCATTAGAAGTGAATTCTCCTCCTCTATCAGATCTTAGACATTTTAGTTTTTTTCTTGTTTCCTTTTCAACTCTTGCAAGATACCATTTGAACTTCTGAAAAGCTTCTGATTTCTCTTTGAGAAACATGACAGTCATCATTCTGGAATGATCATCAAAAAATAGAATAAAATACTTTTCTCCAGTATAGCTTGTTGTTCCAGTTGTTCCACATAGGTTAGTATGTACCAATTCCAAGACTTCATCAGTATTGTAATTCTTTCTTTTGAAACTAGTCTTGCTCATCTTTCTAATTTGACATTGTTTTTATATTGCTAACTCAGGTTTCTTCAAAATAGGAATACCTATGACTCTCTTGTTTTTTCTTATGTTTACCAAATTATCAAAATTTAAATGACATAATCTTTTATGCCATAACTAGCTTTCTTCTACTTGTGCAATAAAGCATGAACCTTCAGTGAGATCAAGATAGAATAGATTACCTTTTGTTTGTCTTCCAGTTCTGACTAGGTTCCCTTTACCATCCAGGAGCTTGGCCTTACCATTCATGAATTCTACCTTGAAGCCAATGTTATTCAGTTGTGCTACACTGAGTAGATTTCTCCTCAATCCTTCAACCTAATAAGCATTATCATATTTGATTCCTTTTATCAGAACAATGAAACCGTTTCCTCTTACAAGGTAGGGTTCATCATTCCCAAACCTAACACTCCCACCATCATAGTGTTCAAGATGTTCAAACTTTGTTTTATCACCAGTCATGTGATGAGAACAACCACTATCAATTATCCATGTGTCATTTTTATTGATGTGTGAGAAAAGTGTTGTCTTTTCATCTTCTTCATTTGACTCATCCTTAATAGCAATATAAACCATTTCTTCTTCTTCATCACTATCAGAATCTTTAGCAATATAAAAAGACTTCTTACCTTTATCCTTGTAGCTTTTGTAGTTCTTGAAATCTTTCTTGCCTTTGAATTTGTTGAACTTTTTCTCATCTTTGTCTTCTTTGTTCGGACACTTTGCAGCAATGTGACTAACCTCATTGCATGAGAAACAAATCAATGGTATCTTTCCTCTGTATTTTCCTTTTGCAGCTCTTCTTGCAAGTAATGCTTCAATGATGTCAAGATCTTCATCATCAGATTCATCATCAGTGTCACTTTCAATCTGCTTCCCTTTTGAGTATCTATCCTTCTTACCAAGGTTCAGTTTCGCTTTGAATGCAGACTCAAGATTGCTAGAGTTAGGGGAGTAATTTTCAAAGTTGTCCAGCTCAAAATTTGTAAGCCTTCCCACTAATGTATCCAGAGTTATATCTTTATTGCACCTCATCTCTTGAATGGTTGAAACTCTAATAGTATAGATAGGAAGTAAAGTTCTTAGTACCTTGCTGACCACTGTTGTATCTTCAATTATTCCACTTGGAGCTCTGATGGCACTCACAATCTTCTTGATTCTGTCACTGTATCCTATAATGTCTTCTCCTTTCATTTTCATCTTGTCAAATTATCCTCTTAAACTTTCTACTTTGGCTCTCTTTACATTTGCATCTCCTCCATGAATGTCCTATAATTTCTTCCACATATCATAGGTTGTAGGGCAGTCCTTGACTTCATCAAATTATGAGTAGCTGAGTGAAGAAGCTATGTCAATCATCATTATGTTGTGATGCTTCCGTTCCATCATCTGTTCCACAGTCATAGTTCCTGTTGGTTCCACATATTTTCTCTCCAAAAATTGCAAACCAGTATCTCCGATAGTAGATAGATGTAGCTTCATCAGCTCTTTCCATGCTAGGAAATTGTCTTTGTTTAGCTTAGGGATATCCCTTCTATAAGACATCTCTGATCTTTAGCTTAGGCCTTGAAACCTTCTCTGAAAGCACTTGAAGCTCTGATACCAATTGTTGGAAATGAGATAAGTAACTAAGAGGGGAGGGGTGAATCAGTTACTCCAAAACAAATCCTTTGTCCCTTAGATGTCTTAAATACTAAATAACAATGTTACTTGGTTAATTAAGATATTCTTCTGTAACTCAGGTGTCAAAGTAATCTTTGTAATATCTAATGCAATTATACTTTACAGATTAAGTGTAGAAACATAAAGCATAAAAAAAATAACATATACACAGATGACACCAAGATTTAACGTGGAAACCCAATATGGGAAAAACCACCAATGTAACTAGTTACTATTTTTCACTCTTCTAAAGTGAGCCCTGTTAGGAGCCAACCCTGTTAAAGGTTACAATAACACAC
>MU225679.1:1132307-1144066 GCA_018584345.1 Thuja plicata | reverse complement strand
ATTTATCTGCTTCATCCATGGTGCCTGCAAAACCTCACCGATTTCTAAAAAATCGAACGAGCTTAACCAGCTCTGATACCAATTGTTGAAATTAAATGCAGACCCAAAAACTATTAAAAAACTAAAAACCAGAACGGAAAGAAAGATCAAAGCAATACACAGACAAAAGTTTTATAGTGGTTCATCCAGATTGTCTGGATTACATCCACTTTCAAAAGCAAGGCATATCTCTGTTATTGATAATTCTTGTTACAATGCTTGTTACAGCAACTCTAATCTTTTTATCTTTTACGGTCAAAAATAACCCTCATAGCATAGTCAGGGAATAATAATAATAGTTTAGCGGTTACCGCAGAGAGAAGATTGAACTTCACCTCTGTGGTAGAGCCGTTATACGATAGAGCCATTACACTAAGTGGCGATCTTCATTGCTACCCAAGGGAGGACTTTCGTCCCTTGGATCTCAATAGGTATTCCCATATGTTTGACAACCCATGAGCCATCGCCTCCTCCTCCCTCTTCTCTTTGTTCATCTTCTGACCTTTTCTTTTCTTGGTCACCGAGCATTGGTTTGATGTGGTTGCAACACTTTAAAAGATAGTTATGATGTCTGAAATGCCTATTTCGTCAGCATCCTAAACATCCTCATCTGACCAGGCATTAACATTTAGGTGAGGACCAATTTGTTCAGCAGGGGTTGGGGGCACATAAGGGTTTGGACTTGAAGACTCCCCATCCTTATAGACTACTATTGGGAGGTGAGGTGAGGTGAGGCGTCCTCCCTAACCGGGGCAGAGATGGGCTCATCCATCTTCTGGTCTGCCTAATTTGTTTCTTGAGGGGAAGAGGAAGCAATAGTAGGTGTTCAAACCCTCCTCCAAACCCGTTTAAAGTGGACAGGTCTTGGGAAAGACAAAGTGTTATGTTTTCTACTGCAGCAGCAGAGATAAAATCTTTTTTCCTCCTCAATCTCAATGCTCTGTTCCCATATTCTGCTCGAGGTTTTTATCCAAATACTTTTGGGGATCCGATTGATTTCTAGTAGCTTGATTCTAGCATAGTGTATCGAATTTCCATCACCCAATATCCAAATCCAATGCGTGCCTTAGACTATCTCTGATTTTGTATAGGCTATCCTCAGACCAAAATCCGAATGGCAAGTAATACAGGTGAATCCATAATGGCCGGTCACATGGCTCCACCAGTCTAGGATCAAATCTGGGGCTCCATCTTTGAGTGAGAACATACTCATCTTCAAATTTCCATGGAGCTCGCTCAACAACCTCTTCTCGGTCCTCTTCATTGTCGAAAACCATAATGAAGATTTGTTTTGGTATAAAGATGAGTTTTGTAGCTGTGCACCAATTCTTATACACCCAGTTGTTGATTTGTGCCATAGTTCTGGGTTTTCCCGAAACCCTAGCGGTTAATGCCATTTTTGTTAAGACTTCAATATCATGGTCTGCCTCCCTTGAAACATCAACTTCAATGCAGGTTTGGTTTTCCTGCCTCTGCGACTCATTCTTCATTCCTGAACTTTTCCTTGAAAACTCCCTTCTGTTCAAACGACCGCGAGCGTTATTCATTTGATGACCTAGATGGGGATTGTGAACTGCATTCTGTGTTTGAAACCTCTACTGGACCCCTGCCCGCGAGGGCCGAGGAGCACATTTGTAGACCCACCTTCCTCCCTCATACACCCATTGCAGCACATGATCCTCCTTCACCTCGCCAAACTGTGCATTGCAGCCATGCCTATTGCTAATCTCTGAGTCGATCACGTCTGCCCACGATTTGCCTGCCAAAGAACCCTTGCTCACTTCCATAGACGCCATCTTAAATATATATATATATATATATATATATATATTTATTATATTTAATGTGTTACTAATTAAATTGGTAAAATATTTAAATTTTAAAAAATTAATACAAATTGTTTATAATCTATTTTTTTTATAATTAGTATATTTCATAAATTGTAAAAATGAAAGGTATTTATATGACCAAACTTTCATTAAAAAAATATCATTTGATAGGAGGTAGGGGTGACCATAAAATCCTAGGTTTGTACTCCACCAACAAGGTCTTTGTATTTTTTAATCTTCAATGATTATACATTTTATACATTTTGTTTTATTATTTTTTTAACATAAATCTTTTCATTTTTGCAAATATCAATTTATATTCAAATGTAATATGGATAAACAAGAGTCTAAGTATTCAATATCACTTTCAGAAGTGGATCAAGCACATGGTAGTAAATTGTTGTTTTAGTAAGCTTTTTGATTAAACATGTATACCCTTATTGATGATTTTTCACAATTTTGAAGACCATTCATTCTGAATTGTTGGATGAGTAGGCAAACTTTGAGAAATGAAATTAACCCTTGCATACAAGGGTTGATTAGAGGGAACACACGATCTTAAAATTTTCCACTCTAGATTGAATGGTTGTTTTTGAGTCAAGGTTTTGTAAAACTATTTCTAATAAATTGTAAATGCTCTACTTATATCATATTATTTATGCACCTTGTTTGATGTCTCCATAACTGCAATATCTACAACCCATCAAACTTTTCGTGTCTTGACAAATGCTTATGCTCTCAATCTTCTTACTCAAGTCTTTCACAATGGTTGAGGACATTAGATTTGGTTTTATTTCAATAAATATATTTTGTGCAAGGCCTCTAATTATTTTTATGAAATGATAAATACTAATAAAAAATATTAGAATTAATTTAATTTTTAAATTTGTTTATTAATATTTTAACTAATATAAAAAATTATATTTTTATATTAAAATCTAATTATTTATTTTTCACATTTAAATTCTACCTCCTTATCCCTTGAATCTTCTTAGGTGCAAGTGCTAGTATTGAATCACTGTTAAGTATAATAAATTTTAATTTGAGATAAAATCCATATCAATCAAACAACTGACTTGCAATATTAAAATAAAAAGCAACATTCAAAACTATTAAAAAATAGTGATTAAAAACTAACAAATATTTATTTTTCAATTAGCGTGAAATAAAAAATAAAATTCTAAACCATTTAACATATAAATAATCAATATTTTTAATTTTTAATAAAAAATAATATATTTACATTAAAACAAATAAAATTAAAATTTCGATACAGAAAAATAAACCCTTAGTTTATTTTATAAAAAAATGAAAAAACCAAACCCAACAATACCCATGCAAGCTCTAAAAATGCACACATTCGTCTCCACACGACCCTCTGCAACTTACAGAAAACCTTCAGAAAATCCTTAGGTTTTCTTAATAGTGCGGGCGATTTCCTCAGATTTTAAAGAAAACCTTCGGAAAACAATCCAATCCATTCATTATTTTGTCTTCCTAGCGCCCCACAAAGATGGAGAAGATAGGCGGCGTGCACTGCCGTTTCTCTTCAATCTACACTCTTCCTTTCCTTTCGACTGCAACAACTGTTTTGGGTTTCTCTGCATCTCAACTTTTGTTTTGAATCCAGCAGTGTGGAGTTGTGAATCAGAAATTTTCCTGAGCCCAGCATTTGATTTCATTGCCACTGAGGATGGCGATCTAATTTGTTCTGTATTTGAACAGATGAGTGTGGAGGTTTGGGGAGTTTGGGAGGCGTCGAAACCCTCAATCTCAATTTGGGTTTTTTCTTGCCCTGCGTCTGTGAGTTTCCCAGACTCTGTATTGCGTAGTAACATCTGTAACCATTTGTCTAAGTTGGCTTTCCCAATTCGCCTGATTCTTTCATCTTCTTCATCAGCGGCATCTGTTTTGGCGACCACCACTTGGTGTTGCACTGATAAAACGTGATCCAGTGCCTCATCTAACTCCTCTTCTTTGTCATTGTCTCCAATTGATTCGTGCCCATCAGTCTTGTTGCTGCCTCTCTTCTCTTCTTGCTGTTGCTTCTGCGCTTCCAGGTCTTCTTCTAGGAATTCTCTCAGCTCCTTTTGGATTCTTTTTGAATTCTTTTCCATATTCTTGAAAAGAAGACTTGTTTCTTCCAAGCCTCCAGCATGTTTGAGCAGAGGAATTGATTCCTTACCCTTGTCTCCAGTACTTGGTATGCCAGAGGGGCAGGAAGAACGCATTTTGCGCACCTCTTTCTTCACAGGAATCTTGGAGCAGCTTGCTGTATCATCCTCTCTTACCCTTTTCCTGACTTGCTCTGAGTATGGCCTCAATGATTCCTTTATCTCCTCTCTTTGCTTGAACTTCTTCAACAGCTCTCTTTCAGACATGTCAGAATCAGCCTTCAATGACTCCAATCGAGCCATGAGGGCATGACAAGCGCCCTGACTTAACCTCGCCTGCTCCTTATACACAACATTCCTGGTATTTTACATTCAATGTCAATTCCTCATCTATGCTTTTAACATGGGAACCAGATATTCATATATGTAAAGAAGAAGAATTTAAGCCCCGAATCTTCTTCACCGCAAAGAAAAATTATACTAAACTCCCCCAAAACCAGCTTAAGCCCCTAAATCCACAAAAGACCGAAACTGCCCTCAAAATTCCTAAATACAGTTAGAAAACTTTAATTAAAAGTAGATGAAAGATTATGTATGTTCTTACTGATGCATGGTATCCCTTATCATCTTTTCCAAGCATTGCTTGTATGATGCTTGGGTTTCAGCCAGTCGTCTCTGCTTTTCTGTTCGTCTTCTCTGCTTTATCAGAACAAATTCCAAATCCTCCAAAGCCAATCTTTCTGCTTCATTAATCTTATGCATCTCCTTAAGCTCTTGATCCAGCTTAGAAATATCCTGCCATTTTCTAACTTCTTCTCCTTTCAGTTTCAAATCTAGCTCCTTCTGCTTAGCTCTAAAAAATGCAGCCTTTGAATTGTTATAATCGCCCATGTTCTCCTTCATCTCCCAAGCTCCTCCTTTCAAGCAACACTGCAAGGGAAGGGTGAAATTATTTTAAAGATTACAAAGCATAGCTCTAAAGAGAAAAGTATAACGGTCCAAAGCTCACCTGATCATTCTTTTGCACTTTGAAACCAGGCTCAAATTCTCCATTTTCTTTAGAATAGCTAGGTCTGAATCTCGGGATTCCTGTGCAATAAGTTTCATCTTCTTCTACTTTCCATCTTCGGCTGCCAGGTGTACCTTTCAATGATGCATGCAGCGTCTAATCAGCGTCTAACCTACCATCTACTCTGAAACACACGACAAATAATTAAATGAAAATTTTGAATTAAATGGATGAAACTCACCATTCAGAATAGATTCCTTCGTGTTTAAGGTCCCAAGTATGCCATCCACATCCTTATCCTTTTGCACTCGAACTATGGCAGCCGGAGCTAGCCCCAGTTGCCTCTTTTTCCGGAGGAAATGTTGAGGCCATGTGTGAGATTCTACAACCATAACTTCGTGTAGCTGTTCACTCTTACCAGAATAAAACATGGAGGAAAATGCCCTCTGCCTGTCATGAGTAAGACATGCATATACCGATTTTAGGACCGCAGTTTTGATAGCCAAACGTAGAAACTATCTATAATCCAGTTTCTCAACAAATTCTTTTAACAGCTGATAACAGCAGAATTTTTACCCTTCGTCTACAAATTACATGAATCTAGCACTATGATTCTAGTTGAAAATAGTTAAGGGCATTTCTGACCTGAAATCTGCATTTTTGGATGCAAATATGGAAAGGAACTGGTTCACTGAAACTCCCAGCTGCAGATCCCACCAAGGTACAAGGAACTCTAACTTGTTCTGCTTGGCTTGCTTCACCTGCCACTGTACAGGCCTTAAATTGCTCGGATCTGTTTTACCCCCTCCTGCCACCATCAAACATGTCATTTTTATGGACATGAAATGTGAATTACAGGAAATGATTCAAAATGCACTTGAAACTTGTTTACTCACTTGAACGAGGAAACCAGTGGTCTACTTCCCAGGCAAGTGGTGAAGCAGGGTCAGCATGAAAGTACAGCACATTTCCATATGGATCTATCCTGAACTTAACAGGATCAAAACCAGCATTCCTGCATGAGAAGCATAACTAGATTAGCTTGTAAGTTGTATCCAATGATAAAAACATAACATGGTATCCACCTAAGGGCTTCAACTTCTTCTCAGGATGGCTCACTTTAAAGCTTTTGCTAGCCACAAGGAAAGACCAAAGCCAGGCAATTCAGGTGAACTGAGATTCTGAGAGTACACTTAATTGCAGCAGGAATCACATTAAAGCCGAAACAGTATCACCTCTGCAAAAGGGGCTGGGGCAAGAGTGTTATCCCCTCACAAATAGAACTCTAACAAGACTCCCTGCTGTTCATTAGATACACTTTATTGACAAATATCAGAAGCCCTAACAGTTACTTGTATAGTGAGGTAGGGGAGCATTACCCAAGATGGTCAAGTTGCTTCCAGATGACATTGATAAAGTTTTCAGTATTTGGAGGATCTGTATCAACTGGTAAGGTGACTGGAAACAGTTCGTTGAGCTCCTTCAATTTCTCCATCTGCAGACAAAGGGAAAAGAAAATTATTTCAACATCTCATTCAAGATCTCTAACAGGGGACACATTCAATTTTTGTAATGAAAGTAGTTTCTGATAACCCGAATAGTATTTCCTTTCAAAATCATTATCAACATAGCTAGCACTTTATGCAGAGAGCAGAAAAAGAAAAGGAATGACTTACACTGTGTGGGTTCAATGTGTATGGAAGGTAGGCGTAGGGAGGGCCTTTGCTGTAAGGCATCTGAAAGTCAATGTTGCTGCAAAGTTTAGCATAGGCTCTGGGATAGCCCAGCTGATCATCCACCTCCATTTCCATTTCATCCTTCAACCCCACTAAATTCTGCATGGTACCCACTTCCTCTTTCTCTGTGTTTTCTTACTTTTCCTGTAACAAAATGAAGCTTTTATTGGTCGATTGCAGAAACAAAGACAATCTTATTGATTGATTGCAGAAGCGAAGACAACTTCTCCATTTCGGAATGGTAAGTGAGAGAAAACAGATTGTACGGTGAAAATACTGTCAACGTTTACTTTCAATTTGCAAAATCGGAATAACTTTTTAATGAAGGGTATTGATATATTTTAAAAGTTAAAAAGTGGGAGCGGGGGCTCCAACGGCTACATCAGGGCACATCAATAAAGTTAGTTTAAATTGTGTAACAGTTTAATTTGTGGATAACACTAGAGAGGAAAACATGGCCCACCAGCTACTAAACAGTCAATTATTTAAGAGTTTATTGAGTAGAGATTAGGTCCTTCCAGGATCTTAGACGCTCGTAGGCTATGGTCTTATGGAAGGGGCTACCTAAATTTTTTAAGAGGATTTAGAAGAAATTTAAGTTGGTTTTTTGTTTAATCTTAGGGCCCGTTTGTTTCGTGGAATTTGTGCATGTTGGAAT
Organism: Thuja plicata; assembly: GCA_018584345.1. Classification (NCBI taxonomy): domain Eukaryota; kingdom Viridiplantae; phylum Streptophyta; class Pinopsida; order Cupressales; family Cupressaceae; genus Thuja; species Thuja plicata. Next base: position 1,136,681 of record MU225679.1, on the reverse strand, counting down.
TGCCAATTCTGGAATTGAATTCATTCTGGCAATTGGGCTATACTCAAAATGAATTCTAGAATTAGGCTGTCCTGTTTGGTTCACCTGGAAGATGACTGAGAAGATGCAGATTCTACGTTTGGTTCCACAAAATTGGACTTGGAATTGGAACTTTGTTTTTGCACACATACACATATATACACACACATATGTATATACACACACGTGTATATACATACACATGTGTGTTTATATACACACGTGTATATATGCATACACGTGTGTATATATACACATACACACACATATATACACACATGTATGTATATACACACATGTACACATATACACACATGTATATATACACATATATATGTGTGTATATATACACATACACACACATTCATGTGTATATATACACATACACATATATACACACATGTGTGTATATATATACACATACACACACACACACATATATATATATATACACACATACATGTATGTATATACACATATACACACGTGTATACACATATATAGACATATATACATACATTTGTGTATATATATACAAATATACACACATATGTGTATATATACATGTGTGTATATACACTTGTGTGTATATATACACACATGTATATATATACATCCTTATAGCAATATAATATACATTATTGAAACAAAAATGGGAATGAATTTTCCTTCTCAAAATAATACTTTCAATTCCAATTCCAATTTTCAATTCCAATTCCAGGTCTAAGAAGGAATTGTGGAATGCTCAAAATGACCCAAAATTAGAATTCGCATAACCCTATTCCTATTTTTAATTTTGGAACCAAACAGGGAATTGAACATTTTGGGAATTCGGAAATGCCAATTCCCATTCAATTCCAATTCCACCCCTCAACCAAACGGGCCCTTATAGATTTTTATGCTGAAGGTATTTATTATTTGAAACGTACGATTTAGGTTTATAAATCAATGGTCAACAATGAATAAAACGGATGCAAGACCATTCAAGAGATCTCTGCCATCGATTTGTTTGTTCGTCCTTTGTTGGACTCTGAATGACTGTGTATGTGATGGGCATCATTTTCTTTCGAAAGAATCAGACACGCCGAATTCCCATTTACCTCCTCCATTTGAGAAGTCGTGTTGCAAATGCAATGTCATGTCAGCACAACATAATTCGCAGTAGTGACGTACCATGCAAGACGATTAAAAGTCTCATCCATTTTTAGAAAGGTGAATAACTTTATTCTTTTCAAACTTTGCTATTACAAGGACATCAAACTTCAAACTAGACAAATATCTCGTCCCTTCTATACATTTAGACCTTACATTTATCTAAGCGTTATCTCATACAAGAAGCGTTGTGATAATTTTTATTTTGATATAAAATAAATAATATATTATGAGATAATATATTATAGAACATTAAATGTAAAAATGTGGTCTATGCTTACTCATCTCCAAGTTAAAGTTTTGCAATTCAATTGATGCACTTAAAATGTATGTCTTAAAGAATGATAATAATAGAGGAATCTAAATCTTTTTCATTGCTATTTTGAATCATCTTGTCTTTGTGTTGATTGTACTAAGTGAATCTTGTAAAGCTTCATGTTAAATCATCGTTTGCTGACAAGATTTTCTTTGCAAACTCTGATGCTGAAGCTAATGAAACAATTCTCCATTCAAATTACTAGTAAATCATAAAAATGGACAATTATTGTACACAAATATCATATTTATTATAATTATAATATTAATATATATCATTTTAAAATTTGGTTATAAAAATAAATTGATTTAGAATATTTTCAAAGATAGATCTTTTTAATTTAAAAAAAAAAATTAATATGGATTTGTAGAATAGTTTCTAATATGAATTGAGAAACTTAGTAAATTTAATTCTAGAATATTTTAACAAGATTATTTAGATATTCTTTAATTTGAATTTAAAAACCTATTTATAAAAGGTAGAATTTAATATTTTGACATATTTTTTAACAAATATATATATATATATATATATATATATATATATATATATAATTCATAATTATCATTATTTAATATTAATAAATATGATTTTATAATATTTATTATAAAATATATATTAATTTAAATAATTCAAAATAAAGTTTAATTGTTTTTAATTTTTAAGATATTTTAATATGATTGTGATGAATATTTTTTAATAAGTTTAAGATATTTTTATATATTATTATTGTGACCATTATTTTCTAAGTTTATATAGAAAATTTTATATTAATTTTTTCATAAATTATATATATTCTTCATTTGAAACATGACCTTAAACCATAGATCCTAAAATTATATATATTAATGTGATATATAATAATTATAATAATAATAATAATAATAATAATAATAATAATAATAGGTTAATGGTAATTTTAGATTTTTGAGTCATAATTTTGGAGCGAAGGGCTCTGCTATCGGGCTCTGCTATGCGAATTAGCGAAGTTAGCAAAAGTGGCAAAGGTGGAGATACTCTGCGAAGCTGGAGGACTTCGGACAAACTGGAGGTGGCAGTAGTGGATCCCGTGGCGTTCCCGGATGACAGCTTACCTCACGTCCCTGACAATGGTTTGAACACAATGCCAGATAGATCGAATTGGATGCGAGACAAATCAGGCTCTGCTATGCGAATTAGCGAAGTTAGCGAAAGTGGCGAAGGTGGAGATACTCTGCAAAGCTGGAGGACTTCGGACAAACTGGAGGTAGCAGTAGTGGATCCCGTGGCGTACCCGGACGACAGCTTACCTCATGTCCGTGACAATGGTTTGAACACAATGCCAGGTGTGTCCACTCCAAAACTTAATACCTCTGCAAATTTTAATTTCTCTGCTTCTAAGGGTGATGCCGTACACCCACCATCTCCACCGGCTTTGCCGAGGGATGAAAATGTTAAAATTAAGCCCAAATCACCGGCCCAAACCAGTAGCAACCTCTTGGCTCGACCTAGGTCCTTTTCTGAGGCAGTGACGAATGTGGGAACTCCCATCAATGCTTCGGCTAGGTTTGCTGTCAATAATGGAGCCTGTGAAACCAGTAAGGGTTCTGGGACTCCCGAAACACCATTCTCCATTTCTCTTAACTCAAAAATGCTTGCTGAGATTGTCATGGAAAAGAATAGGCTAAAAAATTCTGCTATCTTTTTTTCAGCTGTGGAAATAGATAAATGTCCTCCTAGGAAATTTTTAGATGACTGGTTTCATAACTATTGGAATATCAAACTAGGGTTTCATATTTCCTTTTGTCATCAAATTCAAAAGGGCCTTTATGTTATTTTTTTTGTTAATCACGAAGCTCAGTTGGAAGTTTTGAAAAAGCAATACTGGACCGTTGGTTCGACATCTTTTAGGGCTATTGCCTGGTCTCCAGATGCTAACCATGAGGAAGTTCTTGCCCTTTCGACTCCTCGATGGATTTTGGTTAAACACATTCCTCCTTTCCTCTGGAAATTTATTCTGCAATTGTTGCAACCTCTTGGCAAGGTCATCCGAATGGATGATACTGTGCGGCTAGTTCCTCATATGGACGCTCGGGTCCTCATTTCCCTAAACCCTGGGAAAGAAATCCCACCGAATATTCACATTAACATTGAAGATTCTACCTTCATTTGCCCCACTGAGATTCTAGGAGGTCTTAACTCCTGTTTTCTATGCCGAAAAGAAGGACATCTAAGAAAAGATTGCCCTATTATTTAGAAAAAAGTAACACCCAACAAGCCGGAAGTGCCAAAAAAAGATGAAACCCTTAACAACAACCCCCCCATTAGCAAAATTGGCCCCACAGAGATAAACTCAACTGTTGCCATAACGGAGGCTGCTCAAAACTCCATAGGTGGCGATGAGACCGCTCTTCCTGATGACGACTTTCAAAATGTGCAAAAGAAATCTAATAAAAGAAGGAGGAAAACAAATAAACAAAGCACTGTTACCGTGCCGAACAACAAACCCATTAATCAGCCACCTGTTTCAAACATGTTCGCACCCATTGAGGTCAATTCACCAAATGCCCTTCCGATCCATAACACTGAATCCACACAGCCACAAAACCCCACAGTTAAAAAGTTTCAAGAAATCAGTGAGGATTGCACTATTGAAATTATACCCGCCACTCAATCCACGACTAGCCAACCCGGTGCTCATTCCATGCATTTGGACTTACTGTATGATGAGGATGGCATTAATCTTGACATACCCACCTCAAAAAGGAAAGGTAGACCACCGGGTTCCAAAAACAAAACTAGTACCAAGAAAACTGGGGATTTAAATAATGGTGTGATGAACACAATTGTTGGTTCATCTGAAACGCGTTCTCCCCTATCAAATGTGTCCCCATGAATTGCGTCTCTTG
>MU225679.1:1104541-1116105 GCA_018584345.1 Thuja plicata | reverse complement strand
TTTTAGCCAAGGTGATGTGTAAGGTGACTAGGTTTATGAGGTGGAATAGGGGACTTAGTCATATTTAGTGATTGTGTATTTAATTAAATCACTTTTAATAGGACTAATTTAGAAGACCTAGGATAAGAAGAATAGACTATAGTGAATTTAGCTAATAAATATAATAATTTATTAAATAAATAGAAGAAATAAACATTAATTAAATAATAAATATTTAATCAATTCATCAAGTCAATATTAATTAAATAATAAATATTTAATTAATTGATTAATCAACAAAGCCATTTTTTAGTGTATACATTTTGCCCCTCTTTGAAATAGTGTGCTGGTCACATTGTTTCAAAGAAAAATCAAGCTTTCTGCCCCAGACTATGTTTGACGAGAACGACCTTTGCATTTCCCCTTGAGAGATTGATTGATAAAATGGATGACCGAATTTTTTTTTTAAATTTTATTTTAGGGTTCAATCAATCTCATGAAAGAATTAGAAGAAATTGGAGTTAAAACGAGGGGAGATGGAGTGATATCGATAGATAGGGTCCACAGGGTAAGCAAAACGGGTCCACAGGCTATATAAAAGGTCAAAAGGGTCCACAATAAGCTCATTATGTACACTTGGCATTTGGAGATTGGAGGCTTAGAGATAGAAGAGCAAAGCTGAGAAGATGTCGTTCCCGCTGTCTGATCACCATTTCGAGCAAGTTAGACACTTCTAGAGACTGCCAGATTCTGGAGAGCCAATGAGTGGTCGATCCTTCTTTGTTAATTGAATGCAATTATGCTTTGTAGATAGAATTGTAGCATGTTTTAGGCTAGATTGAATCATAGTTTAGGATAGGAAAAATTTTCTTTTCATCCCAGAAAATGGATGCACAGTTGCGGCGCATCAATGCGTAGCATATATTAATAAATGTGATAACCTGCGCATCTATTTAGGGGTTCTACACATTCATTATAGAAGATCATTGATGCTGCATATTTGTGCTTTAAATGTGCGCATATTTTATACTTGCATAAATGTGAAGAAAACCTGCGTAAATATTCAGCTGTGCTGCGCATATGTGAAAAGTTGCGCAAACATTAGGCAATTCTATACATAGATATCAAGATAGTGTTAGACTGATGGGAAAGTCAAATTAGGTCAAACTTTCATAGCGATAGGCTGATAAGATCTAGTTCTCATTGGATAGTGATTGATATTGATATCAAGATAGGCCACATTATAGCATGGTCGCTAGTAAACCGTCTTGAGTGATAGATAATTGATAGAATTATTGTCTGATACATGTGATAAACATGTGTTGGATTGATATATAGATAGGATAGATAGATAGATTAGTTTGATTGATAGTTGATAGTTTGATTTGATTTGATATTGATAGGAGGACATTACTGATGTGCTGATGTCATGAGAGAGATATCTGGTGACCCAGAGTTTGAGGGCAGCGTTGTCGGAGACTGATAGAGTCTTGATCGGTGTGACTGGATTATACCATGTGATTTATAAGCCCAAGATTTAGGTGAATCTAGGTATGTTGACAGCCTTAGAAGAGAGATGACACTCAGAGATGAGTACCTTCCATCTTCCTACCAGCGAGATGATCGTTACGTTGGAGGATGTATATCGCATCCTTTGACTACCCATCACAGGCGAGTTAGTATACTATGATCGACATGGTGGGTTGGCTCAGTGTAGAGAGGCTTTTGGGGATGACGATATAGATGATTCAAAGATCAGTTGGGAGGACATGGTGGAGCTATATGAGCCACTACCTATCATGTTAGCTGGCGCGATTGGAGGATACTTTTGTATGGATCGGAGATCACATGGATTCGCAGTCGGATGGGGCAGGACCTTACAGAGGATGATGGAGGAGGGGACCCATTTTTCTTGGGGAGTGTGCCTATTAGCACATTTATATCATGATCTTCATCAGGTGGTGTACCATGGCAGTGCATCTTTATCAGTAGGGGTTACACTAATCCATGTGTGGGCATGGGAGCATATGGCCATCACACGACTTACAACACTCAGGTTTTGAGGTGCAGGACAACCTTATATATTTGTGTATGCATCGGTTCAGTCTCAGCATAAGTTGGGACAGTTGGAGTTTTGGAGGTACACTTTTGATATGATGGACGCATTGATTTGGAAACCCTACCTAGGGTGCGAGGTATGAGATGATGAGCGTCAGCTCAAATATTGTTTTGAGACATGATGGATGATAGGGAGGACTCCCTACATTATAGAGAGATAGATGATTAGCAGGGTACTCTGTCAATTTGGCCGCATTCAGGGGATGCCCCATGGGATGACAGAGTTTGCGCGAACATTTCAGGAGAGGTGAGACTAGGGGCCGATGATACCTTATGAGAAATCTAGGCAGGAGTTCTTGGACATGCCATTTTAGGCATGGTCAATGAGACAGGGGGTCATAGACCCAGGTATGATAGCAGAGTATGAGAGGTACATGAGGGATCACCCAGTCCCTAGATTAAAAGATCCTGCTGAGAGGCCCTCGTAGAAAGATCCAGGAGATAGACAAGGCCATGGTGGAGTTAGAGGGGATGATGATGATGGGGGAGATGACGGTGGTGATGCTCCTCAGAGAGGGAGGGGTAGAGGTGGTCCAAGGATGAGAGGTGGGGGTGTACGTCCATAGGGGTTGATGCCACCACCTGATAGACAAAGATGACCACAGCCTGCTGCGTAGAGGGATCCTCTGATACAGGCACAGGTACTGATCCAGGTAACAACTCAGGCATCAGATCAGCCCATGCATGACATTGAGGATGACATACAGATGCTTGACATAGCAGCATAGGATGTACAGGGAGAGGATGTGGAGGTATAGGTGCAGGATGAGGACGTATAGGTATAGGATGCCGATGATGTACATGTACAGGATGTTGGGGGTCATGATCCCTATTTACATAGGGTGGCAGTAGAGGATGAGGATATTGATGTGGATGCAGTGCTAGCTAGACTAGCGATGCTATAGTTGCAGGCCGACCATGTCCTCGGACTAGAGAGATGGGTTGAGATGTTGGAGGAGGAGGTCACAGAGGCCAGACAGGAGCGCGATACTGCCATAGAGTGGCTAGGGGAGGTGGAGAATTTTTTGGATGAGCTAGAGTCTATAGAGTCATTAGGTCCACATGCAGACAACTTGCGACTGATGATGAGGACTGGTAGGGAGATCACCTATGGGAGAGAGGCCTATAGACAGGTGGTTCCATGAGATCAATGGATTGGGAGCTTTAGAGAGAGCTCATATGGGGTTAGGACCGTAGCTCCTTAGAGACAGGGGTCAGTCAGTGCTGGTACCTCATCACGACCACCCAGACCACCACTAGGTTCAGGAGATCCATCAGGATCAGGGTCCTTGATTGCATCACGCAGACACCGACAGACAGAGTCTAGAGGCAGTGTGTCTTAGCTCTTTTGATATACACTTTGTACTTATGTTATGGCTCCATTGTATCATATTTTTGTACCTTTATTGTAGACTTGATGGTCACTTTTAGACACATGGTTATATTATGATATATCATTGGACATTTGGATATGTTGTTTTTGTCTTTGCTTTATGGACTCTTGACGATGGAATTTCTATATGACATGATTCTATGATGCGTACTTCTATGATGGATTGCTTATGATGATTTATATATATGTGGATACTGACATATGCAAGATATGATGGATGATTTTGATTATGCATTGTACTACATGACTTAGTAATGATCATGTTTTATTTCTATGTGGATGCAAAAAGGATTATGATTATTCTCATGATGATTAATGTTATATGGATGCATTGTGACTAAATAAATGAATAATGAATAATGGTAATGAACCTAATGGAAGACAAAATGATAATAAATGAATGATATGTTATAATGACATAAAATGAAATGTATAATAATGGTAATAATGTAATGGCATATATTGTGATGAAATGACATGTATGAATTTTGGACAGACATGAAAATATAAATGGGTATATGCAAATGAACAAATTTAAAACTAAAGATGTACTATGAACTATGATAAATGCTATTGTTTTTTATTTATTTATTTATCCAAAATGTCCTCAATTTTAAACAACCTCGTGTCTGACACAAGAAGAACGGACAAAGGGAACAAGGTGACCTAAACAAGATATCTTACAAAATCTTATAACAGGAGCACTTCAATGATCTATTTTAAAATGCAATGCAAAATGATATGAAAAAATGAGTATCTCCGCAACTTCAGAAAACATCTTAAATTTTGGAATTTGATTTTCATCATTGAGCTCATTATGTTGCAAGAAAATACAAGCATCATGGTATAATTAAACCAGGATGACTTGAGCACTTCTTGCATGGAGTTTAATATAGCAAACTTGACAAGCATCTAGGTATAATTGAACCGAGACAACCTGAGTTTTGTTTGCATAACAGACAAGGAATATCCTCCCTCCATCGGGGAACAAATATTTGTAGTCGAGGTATGTGTGGTGCATCATCATCAATAGCATTCGTATACCAACATGATTTATAATGTTTTTCATGCTTATGGAATGGATGAAGGCTCTTATGTACATACACCCCAATTATTTGTTCCTTTGACTTCATTGGAAAATATCCCACAAACAACAATCAAAGAAAATATCACGTTCCATCCTGGCTATCCTAATCAATGACATATTTGGAGTTATTAAGCTCATGTCAAAGATATCTCAGAATAGCATAGGAAACATGATGAAAAATGAAATCTCGATATGAATGCATAATCTTATTTCAAATCATCCTAACAGGCCTGTCATGAATATACATTTCTTTGCCAAAAGATAGTGTTGAGTTTTGCTGATCAGTTTTATTGATAATGATGTTGTTGCAAATGTATAGATAAATAGTCATATTTTGAAAGATATGTCACAGGTTATGGATCATGATTAAAATAGCATCATATAAGAATTGTTGATTGTGTTTGCTTGTCTGGTCAAAAATACTCCGTTCTGTCCTCTAAGAGTCGTGACTGTCATAGATCCACTTCCCAAAAACTAGGTCGAGGACATGCCCCCAACTAGCCGATGGAATGACTTATTATGGGTGAAGAAAGACACACTAGACTAGGGTGCAAACCAAGACAATAGACCAAGCTATGATGGGGTTTTATTTGGGGATTTATACAATGGGTAGGAATCATGGATTGGCCATTTTATTATGATATGTACAAGGCGAATAACAACTGTGAGAGCCACTTTATTATGGTTATATACAGATGGCACAAGATGCTAGAAGAATCCTAATAGAGGGAGGAGCTAGCTTGTCACAAATAGCACCTATTTCCAGGTTTTCACCACATGCTTTTATTGCAATTTTCTCATGATTTTTTTTTTTGATTTTTTGAACATATCCCTTGCACTGGGATCTCATGCATAAAACTTCTTTAGGTGCATGTTGTTAAGAGGCTCATCCAAGGGATCTCCCTCAAATGTTGACAACTGATAGGCTCCATAACCATAGGCTTCTATAATCACAAAAGGACCCAACCAATTGGGCTCAAAATTGCCCTTCTTCTCACAAAGCTGCTAGTTTCTGGGATTCTCTCAAAGGACTAGATCACCCACTTGAAAGTCTCTTGGTTTCACTTTACTGTTATATTGATGAGACATCCTTTGCTGATATACTTTCAAGTGATAAAAGGCTCATTGATGATGTTCATCCAGCAATTCTAATTCAGTTAGATGTGCAACTCTATACTCTTCATCTGGAATCAAATCTTTCAGGGACACTCGAAGAGAAGGTAACTCAACCTCAAGGGGTAGGACAGCTTCAAATCCATAAACAAGGGAATATGGCAGGGAATTAGTTGGAGTATGGATGGAAGTATGATAAGCCCATAGGGCAGGGTTCAACTGGACATGCCAGTCACGACCAGCGTCATTGACAGTCTTTTGAAGGATTTTGACAATAGTTTTATTAGATGCCTCAGCTTGGCCATTACCCTAAGGGTAATAAATAGTGGAATAATGATGGGTGATATGGAATTTGGCGCATAATTAATCGATATCTTGATTTTGAAACTATTTCCCATGATCTGTAATGAGGTGCATAGGGATGTCATATCGGAAAATGATATAGTTAAGGATAAACATAGCAACTTGTTTGCCCGTGGCAGTGATCAAGGGAACAAATTCAATCCATTTGGTAAAATACTCAGTGGCGGTTATAATGTACTTATGGCCATTGGAAGATGGAGGGTGAATTGCACCCATGAGGTAAAGTCCCCATTGACTAAATGGCAATGTAGTCATAACAGGATGAAGTTGTTGTGCCAGTGCATGAATAAGATTCCCATGAATTTGACACTTCTTGCATTTCCGAGAAAAGTGAAAATAATTTGTTTCCATAGTAGGCCAATAGTAACCCATACACATGAGCTTCTTAGCCAAGGAAGGACCACTCGAATGTGTTCTACATATACCCTCGTGTACATCTTGTAAGGCAGTTTGAGCTTCATCATGTTCAAGACATCGTAAGAGAGTACCGTCAAGACCTTGTTGATACAAGGTGTCAGATATTAGGAGATAGCGGGAGGTTTGGCAGAGGAAGGTTCACTTTTGGTTTCTAGATAGATCGTGGGGAAGGATATTATCTTTCAGATAGGAATATATTTTTCCATAGGTAGGGGAATCTTGTCTGATAATATGACATATGATACGTGTATCAAGATCATTGTATGCAAGATAAATCAAATATTCCACTAAGAACTCAAAATGGGCTTTTGTATCTTCGGCATTAAATAAAGAAGCAATTGTTGCCATAGCGTCTGCAACCTTATTTTCCTACCTTGGAATCTGCTCAAAGGTGATTTTTGAAAAATATTTCTTAACATCATCTACCATGTGTTTATATGGTAACAACTTGTCATCCTTAGTCTGATATTCATCATTAACCTGATTGATTATTAATTGGGAGTCTCCATAGACATTCAATTTAGTCATGTTCCATTGTAGAGCCATTTTCAACCCGATCATCGGTGCTTCATACTCAGCCACATTATTTGTACAAGGAAAAAGCAATTTGTAGGACTTTGGTATGGTATATCCTTGTGGTGTAACAAATAATACTCCAGCTCCTGAACCATGTTGAGTATAGGATCCATCAAAATATAGCCTCTAGGTTTGTGTAGATAATGTTAGGATGTGTGCATCTAGAAACTTTGTTTGTATAGGATGATCATCCATTAATGGTGCCTCGACCAATTGATCAACAATTACTTTCCCTTTAATAGCCTTCCTTTCCACATATTCAATATCAAACTCACTAAGCAACATGACCCACTTAGCCAACCTTCCTATTAATGCAGTCTTACTCAAAACATACTTCAAAGGATCAATCTTTGCAACAAGCTTGATAGAATGAGACAACATGTAATGCCGCCACTTTTGTGAAGCAAAGACCACTGCGAGACATGCACGCTCAATTGGTGAATAATTGAGTTCATATCCAACAAGGGTGCGATTGATATAATATATAGCCTTCTCTTTTCCCTCTTGATCTTGTTGGGCCAATAGGGCACCGGGCAAAACTTCTGTAGCTGAAATATAAAGCAAGAGTGGCTTCCCCAGAATTGGTGACATAAGAGTGGGAGGAGTGGCTTAGTATTGCTTGATCTTAGTAAAATCTTCTTCACACTTATCATCACATTTTAATAAGATGTTTTTATGTAATAGATGCTAGAAAGGATGACTTCTATCTGCTAATTGAGAGACAAATCTTCTGATTGACTGAAGGCACCCTTGTAGAGATCTAAATTGACTGATATTCATAGGGGAAGCCATTTCCATGATTGCCTTGACTTTTCCTAGATCCACCTCTATTCCTTTAGCTAAAATAATATATCCTAACAGTTTACCCGATGTAACCCCAAATGCACACTTCTTGGGATTTAGTCTTATCTGATACTTTTCCATTCAGGTAAATATCCTATCCAACACTCTTAGATGACCTTCTCTGTTCTTAGATTTGGCTAGGATATCATCAACATAATCTTCCATTATGGTATGCATCATGTCATGAAAGATTGTGGTCATAGCTCTGTGATAGGTAGCACCAGCATTTTTAAGCCCAAAAGGCATCACATTCTAGTAGTATGTGCCCCAAGGACATGTAAAAGAAATCTTTTCCAGATCTTCTGGTGCAATCTTAATCTGGTTATAACTGGAAAACCCATCCATTAAGGATAACATCTCATGCCCAGCTGTTAAATCAACTATAATATCAATATTGGGCAAAGGAAAATCATCTTTGGGACAAGCTTTGTTAAGATCCCAAAAATCTATGTAAATCCTGATGGACTTATCTGGCTTGGATATAGGCACAATATTGGAGATCCAATCAACATAATCAATAGCTTGAATGAAACCCACATCCAATAATTTTTTAAATTCTTCCTTGACCATGAGTGCAATATGAGGATGCATTTTCCTGAGTTTCTGCTTTACAGGCTTGACCCCAAGTGTAATGGACAAATGATGCATAATAAGATGAGGATCTAACCCAGGCATATCAGCATAAGACCAAGCAAAATTGATCTGTCTCTTTTTGAGAAACCATGAAAAGGCATCTTTTTCTGTCTTTGTTAAGGATGCAGCTATCTTCAGAATGTGTGGTGACTCCTCTGTGCCAATGTTAAGAGGCAATGTTGGTTCAATAAGTATAGCAAACCACTCTCGATACATATAGTTGGGGAGAGTGTCAATCCTTCCATCTTCAGGTGCCTCAAAGAGGTTTTCACCCTCAGATACATCTTTTATTTTTCCTTTTTTAGGATCTAACACTGCCACTGAGTGGTTTTCACCATTAGATCAATTTATTATTTTCATATTTTTATGATTGAAAGGATTGGCACCCTCTCCAAAGTAAGCCATGTCATTGAGTTCTATGGGGAATCCTGATTTATGATCTCCTAATGGTAGATGATCTTTGATTATGAGATAGTCAATAATAGCATCATCATTATGGAAAACATCAAGTTCGGGGTAATTTGGAGAATCCTAGGTGATAAGTTCAGGGTGGACAAGGGGTATTGGATCATTTGGTTCAGTCTCAAAGGATGAGATGGTATTGATAGAAAAGTTTTGAAAGTTTATAATTGTATCGGCAAGGTCTATTTCCATACTCTCATCCGAATCATCTATCTCAAGATAACTCTCACTTTCCTCACAATTGCCAAGAGTAGTATTAGGTGGAGCTAATCCTAGTGGTTTCGTCCTTGGACTCGTCTGCTCATGGCAATTGTTACCATCGGCATGAACATCATCAACTTCCATATCTTTAGTATAATCAGAGAATGAATCCCATTCATAAGTATGAGAATCATCATCATCACCATTATTATTTCTAATTCGATTAATGATGCCTTGCGCTATCTTTTGATTTTCTAGATCTACATACATGCCATTTTGCCAGAATGCAGGAGCCATAGAAATTTTGTAAAAGGGTTCAACCTTTTCTTTTCCTTTAGGTTCCTTTGGTCTTTCTCCCTTGTATCCTAGTCCAATGGTGTCTCTTTGATAATTCAGATTTTTCAGGATTGGTTTTATGACACCCTCTCTTTGCAACCCTACAGGTCCACTTCCTTGATATCCCATCTTTTGTAACAAAGTGTATCCCGTGCCATATATCTGGTGATATAGGTTCATGTTTTTCATTCTCTGGATCTTTATGATGATGAAACAAATAATTAGCATTACGCTTAGTAGCCTCTTTTGATATGGTGCCCCCACTTACAAATGTACCATAAACAAGTGTAGAAGGGCCTTCTGATTTTTGTTTGGTGATCAAGGATTTTCCATATGACTTAGGAGATAAGGGTAACTCTGTGATACACAAAGTTTGGCCCAAAGTGTACTCTCCCATACCTTGTTCATTTATGTCTACCTTGATTTCATGAGATTTAGAAGTTGATGCTTCATTACTGGGATCAATGGGTGTTGGTGGAGAAGAGCCAATCCAATTGTAAGGCACCAAAGATTTAGTTGTTGGCTTTATGGTATTACAATATTGAAAAGGATTCAGATCTCCTTTGATGGTCACCTCTTGACCATTATATGGAAACTTCAAGTATTGATGATATGTTAATGGCATAGCTCGCATAGAATGAATCTAAGGTTGCCCTAAAAGAATGTTATATGCCAAATCCATATCCAAGACTTGACAAATCACGTCTTTAACCACAAGACCAACTCTGATAGGAAGTACAATTGACCCCTTGGTGACCTTTCCTCCTCATCATAAGCTTTGATGGTGATTTTCTTCTTTGGATCGACAATATTTTCATAAAATCCCAAGTCACGGACTAGCTTTAGAGTGCATATATTCAAACCAGCTCCTCCATCTATTAGTACTCTTTTAATCTTATGATTTTGTACAATGCCTTCGATATGGAGTGAAGCATTGTGTGGTTGATTGATGGCTAGATTATCATCCTCAGTGAAGGATAGATAATGGGGGTTTGTCAAATGCTCCACCATAGCTTGGAATTTATCTTGATCTAGATTGGTTGGAACATTAGTTTCGATCAGAGCTTTCTCAAGGATATCTTTATGGGAAGGTGATAGACGCAACAACTCTAATATGGATATCTGGGCTGGTGTTTTGTTCAGTTGCTCCAAAAGGTTGTATTGGTTGGAAACATTGGGTGTAGATTTTGGAACGTAGACAACCTTGGTTTGGGTGGTGTTAGGCTTAAATGGAACCCCTTGAAGAGTAACCTTGGATTGGGCTCGAGTTGTGACATTAGCCGATTGACTCTTTTCTTTGATGGAAATCACATTGACATAGGATTGAGAAGGAGGGCATTCAAAAATGTGATTTATATAGTTGTAGGAGGTGGAATTGTAGTTTGCATGGTTATCACCTTTAGCATTGGATGAGTTCCGTTTCTCATGTTCGGGAAGTGGATCTTTGAAGGCAGTATGCGACTCGTTAGAGGCGTGTCCATCAACACTGATTTCTTCGCTGTCAATGAAATCTTGGATAGCATGCTTGAGTCTTTGATATTTATTGGTTTTATGACCTTTTCCTCTATGGAATTCATCATAATCATTGTCATTCCACCAAGAAGGTTTCACCCGAGGTTCAAAATCTCTAGTCTCAGGAAGCGCAATGAGTTTCTTCGTGATTAACTTCCTTAGTGCAGATTCCAGAGATTCCCCCAAAGGAGTAAAATATCTCCTATGTGACATGAAGGGTGATTTTGAGGCACTGTTATTGGTATTCTGAGTAGCACCTATATTTCTTTGAGTAGGTGAGGTGGGATTGGTTTTTCTCGCAAGATTCAAGATAGGTTGTGCGGATTTAACATGACGATTATCAACAATCCCTTCATTGACAATGTTCTTGTTCTTGTTCCAATATTTGGATTTATCATTGTTGTTGTTGTTGGAACTTGAACTTGATTTGGCATTGTCTTTGGAGTAGAGCTTAATTTCCCCCTTTCTAACCATAGCCTCTTCAATTTTCACACCATTTTCAATGAGCTTGTTGAAATTTGGAGGGCATTG
>MU225679.1:1089659-1103937 GCA_018584345.1 Thuja plicata | reverse complement strand
AAACCACTAGGTAATTTTTCTCCTTGTTGAGCAAGCATGAGGAAGTACATTTCCTTGTCCATATCTAGGATTCTTTCCATGACACTATAAAACTTGGAATCTTGCATAGCATCTCTGATTTCTTGATTAGTGGGTTCATGTTTTGATGAAAAGATTGGGCTTGTCATGGACCAAGGGTTTTCTTCATTAGTTTTACCTCCTTCCATTGTATCTACGGATTCTAGATCAATGGGTTGTTTAAGTTTTTGTGATCGGGTTTGAACCATAAACGATGGAAGATGAAAATATTGGAAGATGTGAAGATAGAAAAGATAGGAGGAAATAGATGAAAAAGTGTTGAGCTAGATAAGGTAACTGGATAATCTAAGTCAATAGGAGATATAGAGCTCACTATGATATGACAAAGAAGAACCCAAAGAGAGAGTGACCTAAGCAAGTTTTGATAAAGGATGATAGATCCTGATATGATGAAAAATCACAAAAAGTCACAATCTGAAAATCAAGGTAGTATCTCAACACTTGGATGTATGTTTGAAATATTTAGGAATGTTTTAGAAAATGTATTGGATGAAAGCAAGAAGATGAAAAATGGTCAAACTGAAGATCAGAAAGTCTGTTAAGATCGAATATTTTTCCAGAATCACACTAAAGACAAAAATGGGTATCCAAAAAGGTAATTTTGAATTCTCAAAGACCTGTGCAAGTACTCACTGTGATGAATGTGCAGGAACAAATATGTAGGAAGTTTGAACAAATCCGCAGAAATAATGGACAAATGCGCAGGATCTATTTTTTGACAATTTTGCTTGAAAATTTTGAATTTTTCTCAGTTTTTGGTTTTTTTGATTTTGTTTCAAATGTTTTTGGCAAATTTGAAATGCATAGACACACACGCAAGACAAAAATGATCTAATCTAAATTAGTATGAATGCACAGAGATGCTTACAAATCTAAAGGCTAGCAAGGATGATATCTACTGAATGCCCACTTGGATAATAAAATCCAGCCACACAATTCAAAGTGGACAGCCTAGGAACTTGGAGGCATGGGCTACTCCTTATAGAGTACTCACTTCTCTGGTACACCAAGTTCCAAATTCAATGGGTAATTACTTCCCAAAGAATCGCTATCTCTACTATGAACCGTGAGTAATGTGGGGTGTCTTCACAGGTTGGGCTACCCATTGCACTAGTAAAGAGAAGGATTTGTGGCCACTAAACAAAAGCTTGTAGTAAGGACATCCATTCAGGTGGTTGTGTTCAAGTCATCTTCCCAATTAAGGGGGCTCTCCCAATCCTTTCAAAGCAAGGTTTACACCTTAACAATGTAGGGACTTTAACGCACCGCAAGGGTATTAGAGGAGTTTTTGGTTGCCACAAAAAATTCACACCTGTCCACTGTGAGACTAGTCACAATGGAATTTTTTGTATACCGGTTTGGATGGGCTTGGCTTTAGCCTATTACCGGTTGGGTCATTCCTTGGGGTGAGTACCTTTTTTCCCACCAAAGAACACCCTCTAAAGTTTATAACATTTTCTCTTAAACCCAAGGTCCACGAATGGCGAGGGGAGAGGATACGTTGTTATAAACTTGGGATTACAATTAAGCTTATAAAGCAATACACAATAGATAGATTGTTAAGCTATAGAAGACACACGAAACTGAAAAGCATGTTGTATTTTAAAGCCCAAATGAGGATTATGGTTTATTTTGCAAAACCCCTAGGAATCTGCAAGAAAACCGTTAATAGTTTCAAATTGGGGTCTTCAGATTTTGACCTGCAAAACAGCTTAGAATCTACCAGAATGAACAAGAACCTGTTAGGATAGTTAGCGGAAACCAAATTAAGAGAAAATAGAGTTCTACAAATGCAAGAATGGATGCACAAAAACAACAAATAAATGCGCAGAAACAGAGAACAAATGTGCAGGAACAACAAATGCGCAGCAGCAGTCAATAGATGCGCCAGAATATTGGATGAATGTGCAGGATCAGTGAATGCGCAGCAGGAGTGAATGAATGCGCAACAATCGCGAACAAATGCGCAGAAACGGCCTATAGAAATTTTCACACAAAAAACTAGAAAAATATGTTAATTTGTGGGGTAAGGCCCCACAGTGGGCACCAAAAATATATGCAAAATAGATTTCCAACTACTCTAAATGAGATATTAATTAATCTAACTAATAAATCAATCTAAATGCAAACACAATGAAGATTACAATTTTAAATGAAGGAAAACAATAAAGTTACCTTCACCTACCCAATGTAGCTTGTCTCCATTGCCCTCCTAGCTTTGGTTTCTTGAATGTCTGTTGAGCTCTCAGATTTCCAAATGAAGCTCTTTTGTCCCAGATGCTACCAAAGTGTCGAGATTGTATGAATGAACGCAAAATGGTCTAAACCCTTGATTATGCAAATGGATGATGGAATGCTTGTGAAAATGCTTGATTGCTTGAAATGCTTGGATGCTTGAATGCTTGAATGCTTTAATGCTTTATTACTTGAGTGCTTGATTACCTATTAGCTCACAAAGGGAGAATGATGCTCCTTTTATAGGATTTTGGAGGACCTAAGCCTAGGTGGCACGATCCTAGGGTGGAGATTAAAAGGTGGAAGATCCTAGGGTTACTATTGACTTGGTTGAAGGGGTTGAGATAAAAGGGGATATAGTTGGAATGTGAGAGGAAGAATAGGGAGGATGTTCCTCCTACATTGACATAGGGGAGAAGAAGATCGAAGGGAAAGACACATTTCAAGTGTCTCACAAAGACCATGGAGAGGAAAGAGGAAGGACTCATTCCTCATGAGGACTCTTAGTACAAGTGTCCCATGAGTCATCTTGGACTCTTAGAGGTGGCTTGAGAATCTCCTTAAGAATAGGGATTGCTTCTTGAATTGGTGTAGAAGAAGACATGTGGTCATGAGACCAAGTATTATAAGGCCACATAGCCCTTAAGAATATGACATGTGTGGGTGAGGATAATGATTAATTATTAATTAATAATAATTAATTATTTTAGCCAAGATGATGTGTAAGGTGACTAGGTTTATGAGGTGGACTAGGGGCCTTAGTCATATTTAATGATTGTGTATTTAATTAAATCACTTTTAATAGGACTAATTTAGAAGACTTGGGATAAGAAGAATAGACTATAGTGAATTTAGCTAATAAATATAATAATTTATTAAATAAATAGAAGAAATAAACATTAATTAAATAATAAATATTTAATCAATTCATCAAGTCAATATTAATTAAATAATAAATATTTAATTAATTGATTAATCAACGAAGCCATTTTTTAGTGTATACACCTATGCACTTCATTTGCTGATGAAATGAGGAAAGAATTTGAAATGTCAATGTTTAGTGAGATCAATTTTTTTCTTGGATTGTAAATTTTACAACAGACTGTAGGTATCTATATTAATCAAGAAAAATACATCAAGGAAGTACTGAAGACATTCAAAATGGAAGAATCAAAACCAGTCGGAACACCTATGGTGACAGTATGCAAATTGACAAAAGAAGACAAGACACCTGAGGTAAATTAGACTTTGTATAGATCTATGATTGGTAAATTGATGTATGTTGTACACACAAGACCTGACATAGCACACACAATTAGAATAGTTGAAATATTTTCTACTAATCCCAGAGAATCACATATGACTAGTGTAAAAAGAATTTTTAGATATTTGAAGAATATTGAAGATTATGGACTTTGGTATAAAAGATAAGGAAAGTTCAAATTGAAAGTTTATACTGACGTTGATTGGGCTGGAAACATTAATGATAGAAAGAGCATTACCGGTGGAGAATTATTTATTGGAGAAAGATTACTTACTTGGATAAGCAAGAAGAAAGGATGCATATCTCAGTCAACTGCAGAAGCATAGTATGTTGTTGTTGCTGCAAATTGTTTGAACATAGTATGGATAAAACAACTATTGAAAGGAATGAATGAAGAGATCACTGACCCAGAGATAATTTAGTGTAATAATACAAGTGCTATAAATATTTCAAAGAATCTTGTGATGCATGCAAAGATAAAGCACATATCTATCAAATATCACTACTTGAGGGAACAAGTACAAGATAAACAAGTAATACTAGAATATGTACAATCAAAAGAATAACTTGTAGACATATTCACAAAACCCTTATCGAAGGATACATTTGAGTACTTGAGGGTAGGCTTGGGGTTTGTCCCTTGTCTATTGATAACTAAGATGATTAGGAGGTTTCATCAACCTACATGAAATTAGAATATTAGACACATTGATGCAAAAGTTGAATTGGACTGACACAAAAATATCAGTAAACTGAAAGGTACTTACTGCAGCGAACATCAGAGATATTTTATTTAGCTACTGAAGAGCTCTATATTTCTTTTTGGCATTTTTGTCAAAGGGAGAGATAATAAATGAAATATCTATCCATCCAAGGGAGAAAAGAGAAAGTGAGAGACATATCTAATCTACATAGAAATTCAAGAACAGAAAAGTCAAAACTATAGGGAGAGTCTGCATGGTGAGTTTTTAAATACTAAAACAATTTATATATTCAAGCTAAGGAGCGCTACAGAATTGTTACAGTTGTAGAACAAAAGTTTGGTATTTGTTGTATGGCATATTTTTATATTGCATATTTTATATTATGTTTCCATCAATGCCAAAGGGAGAGATTAATGAACTATAACTGATTGTATGTTTGAAGTCAATTGTTGATATTCAACTGAGTTGTAGATGTGATGATAAACATTATCAGTTAATGTATGTCATTGATGTCAATTTATTTGAGTATTATTATGGTGGAAAATATTTTTTATGTATGGAAGATTTGGAACAAACAAAGTTTATGTGGTTAGAAAATGATGAGTTTTGTATACACCGAAAGATAGTGGACACTGAGTAAAACACAGTGTATACCGAGCTAGGGATCGCTGAGACAACAAGGTATTGACCGAGCAATTAATTCAAACTAAGGCCAAATAGAATGTTGAGCTAGCAATTGATGATTTTGAGGTAAAAGATAAAGTTTTTAATTTTGATCAAATGACTATGAAAATTCAATGAAGATCAGACAACAAAGAATGAAGTGTGTTTTTAAAACAACTGCCGAGGAAGGTTTAAACGGTAAAGTCAATGATGGAGATTAAGTGGCAAAATATGAAGGATGAAAATTAAATGAGACATGATGTATATATAAGAGACAAGAGATTCATTATGAATATACATGCGAGCACAGATGCTGAAGCACACATGCAAAGTTTGTGAGTGACTGATCAAACTAGTTAAAGATAGAATCACACATTTTTCTACAGATATTATCGAGCAAATAGAGGAAAGAGCATTACCGAGCATAACAGAGTATGCTGAATCAGATGAAATGAAGTGAAAAAATTGATCAGAGGTATTATGTACTTAGCATAGATCTAAAAATTTGCAAAACAAAGTTGTATTTGAATTAGATCATTACTGTATCAATTTAACCATTGTTACAGATAAATATCTTAACCAAGTAGGACAATGAAAGTTTTTATTATGACATTCAGAGAATCTTGAGTGTTTTCTTGTTGACCCCATAGTGAGTGCATGTGTTAGAATAACTGGGCAGGGGGGGGGGTCGGGGGGTGAATCAATGACCTCAAAAATTAATCCAATAAACCAACCAAAACTTTATATCTCAAATATAAACCTCTAGTTATCTTTAGTTCTACAAGATGTATGCCTTTAAATAATCTTATCAAATAACTACTTCTCAGATTCCACTGTTAAACCTTTATTCTTAAGCTTTACCGAATAGTAGTCTAGCCTTTACCAAAATACAGTAAATAACTTAGTGTTTACCGATCAATCCTATTTTAGTAATGTGTAAAAAAAAACATTAAAGCAATGAACCATATACACATTTGACACATGGATTTTTTATGTGGAAACCCTGTTAAGGGAAAAACCACTTGGGACTGGTAATCCAAAATTTCCACTCTTCTAAAGTGAGCTCGGTGAAGAGCCAACCCTGTTAAAGGTTACAAACACATCGTTAAGTGTGACCTTGTTAGAGGATTTAAATATAATAGTTTGTCACTTGATATCTGGCATTTCACTATGCTATCTTCATGAGAAAATTTTTGATACTCCTTGGGATGTATCTCAATATATAAAGGATAATTAAATCCCACTTTGTTAAGAGATTTTTTGAATCAATGGTTAAACTAAAATAGTATATGATCTGTTCATATATACAACTTAAATTTGCAAATGTTCAGATCTATTGTAGGCTCATAACACCTTTCTGATCAATGTTTCCTTTTTGTTCCTTTGCTCCACTTCTTTATACTCGGTGATGCTGTGATTCTCTGTTGCTCGATGTCCGTATAAATCTTTAGCTCTGTTCTTCAACTTGTTTGATCAGGACTGTATGAATTTTTCTTCACCAGTATTCTCTTCAGCATATTATTCTCTATTCACCCACCTATTCATAATGAATTATCTTGTCTCTCTTATAGACATAATTTCACCATTTCTAAGCCCTTGACTTTATTTTTCTTAGCGTGATCCACAATTCTTGCCATTCTTTCTTTAAAGCTTGCTTTAGTTTTATCCCACAGATTTCTCTTTGAGAACTGGAATAAAACTATCTTTAATCTCTAGCTTATCTGTAGATTTTAACTTGTCGATGAAAATAATTTAATCAACCAGTTAACTCCATATTTAGCTCCTACTAGCTAAGCCTTTTTTCATTTTTGAACTTTAGTTCTTATTGGTGTTTAACTCCTTGTTTGCTCGGTCTCGACTTCAGTTGTCCTTGGGCATCTCTATCCATCGGTGTTGTCTGTCCATCAGGAAACACTGCGAATTTCAGTTCTGCTCAGGTATTACTTAGGTTTTTCTCAGTAATGCTTGTTCGGGTATCTTTCTCAGGTATCATTGTGACTCTTCTCTCGGGGTTCTCTATCCGTCAGGGTGCATTGTCTATCGGTGTTTGTTGTCACTTGGTGTATCTAAAATTTTATGCTTTACTGATAACATAACCTTTATCTTTTTGGTTCTTTGTAGTCTTTGACAATATGTATATAACCAATCAGATTGTATCAAGTTGACATCAATGAAAATACAATACATTAACTGATTAATGTCTTACATTAACTTTCTACAGCTCGGTGATCATCAACTTAACATCTTCAAACATTCAATCAGTTATAGTTCATCAATCTCTCCCTTTGGCATTGATGGAAACACACTACATTACTACTAATACAATAAGAAATATATCAATTGTAATTCATCAATCTACCAAACTTATTATTCTATAACCAATACAAATATCTGGTTGTAGAGTACTTTCTTCTTTCTTCATTCCCTTCACTAAATAGATGTAGCAGGTTTTCACTCTCTCTCTCTCTCTCTCTCTCTCTCTCTCTCTCTCTCTCTCTNTTCTCTCTCTCTCTCTCTCTCTCTCTCTCTCTCTCTCTCTCTCTCTCTCTCTCTCTCCCTTTGCTTTAGAATATCTTCTATGATGTTTTCTCTCCCTTTGACTGTTCCTCTTCTTGATGGATATCTCTTTTTCCTTTGCCAACAATAGATATACTCTCTCCCTTTGATTCATCTCTCCCTTAGGATACTTCTCTCCCTTTGGATAATTATGATGGATATTTCATATGGATATATAATCTCTCTCTCTCTCTCTCTCTCTTTGACAACATTCCCAAGCTATATCCTTTCTCCTTTTTTTATAATATACTCCTTGAATTTCCCTTTCCATCAGCAATACAATGACTCTAGTGTTCGGTGCAGATAAGTACCTTTCTGTGTACTGATGTATCTTTGCAGTCCATATCTTTTCTTGCATCAACATGAATGATATTTCGATCATGTGTAGGTTGATGTAGCCTCCTAGTCAACTTAGTGAGCAATAGACAAGGGTCCCCCTAGTCTATTTCTCTAGTACTCAAATGTATCTTTAGGCAATGGCTTTGTGAATATGTCTAGTAATTGTTCCTTGGATTAAACATATTCTAGTATCACCTCTTTCTCTTGCACTTGTTCTCTTAAGTAATGATACTTTATAGAAATATGCTTTTTCTTAGCATGCATGACAGGGTTTTTTGATATGTTCATTGCACTGGTATTATCACAATAGATAATCACTAGTTCAAGAATTTTCATATTCATACCTTCCAATAATTGTTTGATCCATGCAATGTTAGAGAAATTTGCAACAACATCCACATATTCTACTTCTGCAGTAGATTGTGAGATGCATCCTTGCTTCTTACTTATCCATGTGATAAGTTTGTCACCCATGAAGAATGCTCCTCCTATTGTTCTTTTTATGTCATCTAAGTTTCTAGCCCAATCAACATCTGTATAGACTTGAAGCTCAAATTTTCCTTCTCTTTTATACCATAAGCCATAGTCCTTGGTATTTTTTAGATATCTCAGAATTCTTTTGACAGAAGTCATGTGTGATTCTTTGGGATTAGCAAAGAATCTAGCAACTATTCCAACTGCATGTGCTATATATGGTCTAGTATGAAAAACATGCATGAGTTTGCCAATCATTGATCTATATAGGGTCTAATTTACCTCGGTTGACTTGTGTTCCATTTTTAGTTTGCATCTAGTTTCCATAGGTGTTCCAACTAGTTTGGAATCTTCCATCTTGAATATCTTCAACACTTCCTTGATGTATTTGGATTGTGTGATATAGATGCTTGCATCCTATTGAAGAATTTGTAGCCCAAGAAAGAATTTGATCTCCCCAAACATTAACATCTCAAACTCTTTGCTCATTTAATTAGCAAATGATTTGCATAATATATCATTACCACCAAATATGATATCATCAACAAATATTTCAGCAATCAAAATATTATCATAAGTATCTTCTTTTAAGTACAGATTACTATTTTCACTTGTTCTTACAAATCCAATACTTATTAGATAGGAGTGAAGTCTTTCATACCAGGATCTCGGTGCTTGATTCAATCTATACAAGGCTTTGTGTAGTCTACAAACCATGTTTCTCTTGTTAGGATCAACAAACCCTTCTGGTTGTTCAATGTATACCTCTTCTTCTAGTATTCCATTTAGGAATGCATATTTGACATCCATTTGGTATACCTTGAATCCTTTGAATACAACATAAGCAAGTAGAATTATGACTCCTTCTTGTTTAGAAATGAGTGCAAAGTTTTCTCCATAGTCAATACCTTCTTCTTGTGCATACCCCTTGCACACTAATTTTTCTTTGTTCCGTGTGACTTCTCCATTCTCATTCAGCTTGTTCTTGAATATCCATTTGGTACCAATGAAATTTTTGTCATCTGGTCTAGGTACTAATGTCCATGTTCTATTCTTCTCAATCTATTCTATCTCTTCATTCATAGCACTGACCCATTCTTCATTTTCAAGTGCAGTATTAACATATTTAGGCTTAAAATCACAAATTAAACATCTAGGGTTTAGTGACTTACTTTTTGTTCTCATTCCAGCCTTCTTGTCTCCTATGATCTGGTTCTATAGATGGAATCTTTTGACATGCTTGGCAAGTATCGGTTTAGCTATTTGTTCATCATTCTGATCATCATCTTGACCTTCATTTTTATCTCCATCACTCGAAACATCATTTTGAGCAATTTCTTGATTTTCGATGTTTGCAGCCTGATGCTTAGGTGCATTGTTTTGTTGCTTAGGAGAGATACACCATTTCTTAGGTAGAGTATCAGGTTCTTCACTATAGTAAAACCTGTTGTAGTCTTTCAATTCCTTTCTTCTTTCCTTGTCATTTTTCTCTGCAAATTCATCTACTCTAACATTTGCACTTTCAATTATTTTGTTAGAGGACTTGTTAAGACATTTATAAGCCTTGGTTTTGGTAGGATACCCTAGAAATATTCCTTCTTCACCTTTGGAGTCAAGCTTTCAATTTCTATCATCTTTTAAAATATAACATTGACTTCCAAATTTTTTGAAGTAACTTACATTGGGTGTGTATCCATACAATAGCTCATAAGGTGTCTTATTGGTCTCTTTCTTCAATTGAACTCTGTCCTATGTGTAGACAATAGTACTAATAACTTCTCTCCAGGATGTTTGAGTGATGCCTTTCTCAATCATCAATGTTCTGGCACAATCAACAATGGATATGTTCCTTCTTTTAGCAATCCCATTTTGCTGTGGTGTTCTTGGTACAGAAAAATGTATTTGAATTCCATGCTCATTACAAAAGTTAGTCAATTCATCAAAAATAAATTCTCCTCCTCTATATGATCTTAAGAATTTTAGTTCCTTACCACTTTGTTTTTCTACAATAGCTTTATACCATTTAAACATCTTGAAAGCTTCTGATTTATCTTTTAAGAACATAACTGTCATCATTCTAGAATAATCATCAATAAAGAGAATAAAGTATCTATCACCATAGTAACTCTTTGTTCTCATTGGTCCACATAGATTAGTATGGAATAATTCTAGAATGGCATTAGATATGTAGGTTTTTCTCTTGAAACTAGACTTTGTCATTTTACCTTTTTGACAATTCTTACACATGACATGATCGGGTTTTGACATGCTCGGTAAGCCTCTTACTTTTATTTTATTGCTTATCCTATTCATGTTGTCAAAATTCACATGACATAAAATTTTATTCCACAACCATATGTCTTCATTTCTAGTCATTAAAATAGTGGTGATAATATCACCAAAATAGAATAGGTTACCTTTTTGTATATTCACCAGTTCTGATCAACCTTCCTGATTCATTAAAGATCTTTGCCTTTTTTTTCTCAAATGCAACTCAGTGACCTATGCTATTTAGATGTGAAACACTCAATAGATTGTAGTTAAGTCCTTTTACCCAGTATGCATTATCACATCTGATCATATTATTAAACATTATAGTTCATTTACCTTCAACAGGACAAGGTGAGTCATTACCCATTCTTATTGATCCACAATTATAATACTTAAAACTTTCAAACTTTTCTTAATCTCTAGTCATGTGGTGAGTACATCCACTTTCAATAATCCAGACATCATTCTTACTAAACTTAGAAATGAGTGTAGTCTCAACATAACTTTCCCCTTTGTCTGAATCATCCTTCATAGCAACAAATACCACCTCAATATCTTCATCAAATTTGGTGTCAGTATTCTTAGCTTTGTTCTCAGCCAGGTAACAAGATTTCTTCTCTTTTTCCTTGTAGTCTTGGTTGTCTCTTTTGTCAGATTGTCAGTTTCTTCGATAATCTGTCATTACCTCTGTCAAACTTCTTTTCATATGATATGTTACTATTTCTGTCTTCTTTTATTTTTTTAGGACATCTAGTAGCAAAGTGTCAAATCTCTTTACAATTAAAACATACCAATGGTAATTTACCTTTGTATCTACCTTTTCCTCTCTACAATCTTCTAGTCATTAGTGCTTCAATCTCATCAAGTTCTTAGTCATCACTATCACTTTCACTATCATTTCTCATAGTGTGTTTATGACTTGATTTACTTATTTTCAAAGAAGATTTGAATGCAGACTCAATAGATGGTAAGACACTGTTATCAAAGTTATTCATCTCAACTGAAATAAGTCTATCAACCAAACTATCTGGAGTGACATTGTTGTTTTCTACTGCTCTCATTTCTTGTATAGCAGATACTCTAATAGCATAAACATGTAGTAAGGTTCTTACAATTTTACTTACCACTATTTCTTCTTCAAGTACACCTCCAACTCCTCAGATAACATTGACTACCTCTTTGATTATGCAGCTATACTAAGTGATGTTTTCTCCTTCTTTTATTCTTAGGTCATCAAATTTACCTCTTAGGCTTTCTACCTTAGCTCTTAGTACATTTTCATCTCCTCCATGTACTAGCTTCAATTTGTCCCACATTTGCTTTGCAGTGGTGCATGTTTTGACATCTTCAAATTCAGCATCGGAGAGTGAGGAAGCAAGTTCTATCATCATAGAATTATGTTCATGCTTTTCTCTTAATTGATCAAGTGTGTGAGGTCCAATAGGGAACACATATTCAGTATCTAAGTATTGAGTAACATCATTTCCAATACCTGATAGGTGGAGTCTTATCCTGCTTTGTCATGATGCAAAGATGTCTTTTTTCAACTTAGGCACATCCCATTTGCTCATTTTGTGATCTTTAGCTTAGGTCTTGAAACCTTCCTTTCTAAGCACACAAGCTCCGCTACAAATTGTTAGAATAACTGAGAGGGGGGGGGGAGGAATCAGTGGCCTCAAAAATTAATCCAATAAACCAACCACAACTTTATATCTCAAATATAAACCTCTAGTTATCTTTAGTTCTACAAGATGTATGCCTTTAAATAATCTTATCAAATAACTACTGCTCAGAGTCCACTGTTAAACCTTTATTCTTAAGCTTTACCGAATAGTAGTCTAGCCTTTACCAAAATACAGTAAATAACTTAGTGTTTACCGATCAATCCTATTTTAGTAATGTGTAAAGCAAAATAATAAAGAAATGAACCATATACACATTTGACACATGGATTTTTAATGTGGAAACCCTGTTAAGGGAAAAACCACTTGGGACTGGTAACCCAAAATTTTCACTCTTCTGAAGTGAGCTCGGTGAAGAGCCAACCCTGTTAAAGGTCGTAAACCCACTGTTAAGTGTGACCTTGTTAGAGGATTTCAATATAATAGTTTGTAACTTGATATCTGGAATTTCACTATGCTATCTTTATGATAAACTTTTTGATACTCCTTGGGATGTATCTCAATATATAAAGGATAATTAAATCTCACTTTGTTAAGAGATTTTTTGAATCAATGGTTAAACTGAAATAGTATATGATATGTTCATATATACAACTTAAATTTGCAGATGTTTAGATCTATTGTAAGCTCATAATACCTTTTTGATCAATGTTTCCTTTCTGTTCCTTTGTTCCACTTCTTTCTGCCCAGTGATGCTATGCTTCTCTATTGCTCGGTGTCCACAGAAATCTTTAGCTCTATTCTTCAACTTTTTTTATTAGGACTGTATGAAGTTTCCTTCACCAGTATTCTCTTCAACATCTTCTTCTCTATTCACCCACCTATTTATAATGAATTATCTTGTCTCTTGTATGGATATAATTTCACTGTTTCTAAGTCCTTGACTTTCTTGTTCTTGGCGTGATCCACAATTCTCGCCATTCTTGCTTTAAAGCTTTCTTTAGTTTTATCTCACAAATTGCTCTTTGACAAATGGAATAAAAATATCTTTAATCTCTAGCTTATCTGTAGCTTTGAACTTGTTGACTAAAACAATGTAATCAACTAGTTAACTCCATATTTAGCTCTTTCCAACTAAGTCTTTTGTCATTTTTGAACTTCAATTCTTATCAGTGTTTAAGTCCTTGTTTGTTCAGTCTTGACTTCAGTTGTCCTCATGCATCTCTATCCATCATGGTTGTTTGTCCTCTGGGGTTATCTGTCCATCTGGCAATACTGTGACTTTCAGTTATACTCAGGTATTACTTAGGTTCTTCTTGGTAATGATTATTCAGGTATCTTTCTCGGGTATCACTGCGACTCTTCTCTCAGGGTTCTCTATCCGTTGGGGTGCACTGTCCGCCGGTGTTTTTTGTCACTTCATGTATACTAAAATTTTATGCATTACTGATAGCATAAACCTTTATCTCTTTGGTTCTTTGAAGTCTTCGAAAATATGTATATAACCAATAAAATTATATCAAGTTGACATCAATGATAATACAATACATTAACTGATTTAATGTCTTGCATTAACTTTCTGTAGCTCGGTGATCATCAACTTAACATCTTAAAAAATTCAATCAATTATAGTTCATTAGCATGGTCAAGAGAGAACTGTTAGTTTTAAATCCTCTAACCAGGTCACATTTAACAATGTGCATTGTAACCTTTTATAGGGTTGGCTCTTCACTGAGCTCACTTCAGAAGAGTGAAGATATTTTGGGTTACCGGTCCCAGGCGATTTTTCCCTTAGCAGGGTTTCCACATTAAAAATCAGTGTCAATCTGCATGAATGTTGTGGATTGTTATTTTACTTTACACTTTATTTTATTGACCTAGATCGGTAATCACAATATTAATTTACTGATATTTGGTAATCACCAATGACTAAAGTTTGAGATACATATGTTGGAAACAATTGTTTAAATTGTGTGTTGTCCTTGATGTTACACAAATGTCATATCAGTCATCAGACAGAGTCTACCGAGTTCAGAATGTCATATCAGTCATTAGACAGAGTCTACCGAGCT
>MU225679.1:1043054-1075970 GCA_018584345.1 Thuja plicata | reverse complement strand
AGTGTCACCTTTTTTCTTTTGTGCATTGAGCTGAGATTGAAGTGAATCAGAACTTGTGTGAAGTTTATCAATCTTATCCTTTGCTTCTGTTAATTTAGATTCCAACTTCTTTTTTATGTTTTCCAATACCAGAACTTTCATGTTTGCTTTTAAAAGTTCATCATCTAGTTGCTTTCTCTCTTTGATCTTTTCTTCAATAGCAATTTGACTGTCTGTGAGCTATTCATCTAGATTCTCAACTTTATCCTTCAGAGACATATTCTGTTCATTGAGATTTTTGATCATTTTCCCTAAGTTGCTTATAGAACAATCTTTCAAATCTTTTCTTAGTTTCTTGATAAGCATTTGTGAGCCATCAACTTTTAGTCTAAGTTCTTCATTTTCTTTTTCAGATCTATCAAGATCTTCAAGAGCTGCTTCAAGATTCTTTTTCAAATGTTTTTCTTCTACTGAATCCATAATCTCCTCAAGTGGTTAAACTTATTTGCTAAGAACTAGAGCTCTAATACCAATTGTTAGAAACACTGAGAGGGGGGGTGAATCATTGTTTGTCTATTAATTACTTTTTAGCAACTTAAGCATTAATCAAACATACATAGAATGAAGCTTAACATAACAAATCATAACGCATGATATGATTATGGGAAAACCTTGATCAGAGGAAAACCCCGGTGGGAATTAGTACCCACAAATATTGTACTAAGTATAATGAACTTGTGAGAGTTTGTTTGCCCTGTTAAAAGCAGTCTTTACAATATGAGTACAATGACCTAGTTAAAGGTCAAACCCTGTTAGGAGTCTTTTACAAAACCCTGTTAAAGGTATATGGCTCACTTCCTAGGCTCACTTCCCAATAAGATGAAGGCTACAGCCTTTTGAAAAGATGATATGCACTATATCAAAATGAACTGTTGTGATGACACTGTTGTCTGATCAGTTCCATGTATGTGTGAATGCTCTTACTCTCTCAAAGAGCTATATCATAAACTGACTTCATAGTGCTGTTCCTCTATATCTTCCTCTTACATAATAATTGACACTTCTTTCATATCTTTACATTACATACTTATATATGCAAATCCGAATAGGCGCAACCCAAAATAAAACACTAGTCAGCCCTAAAACAAAATATACAATGCTTCTGAACAAGTCATCTTCAAGTGTGTTTACTACAATGTTAATTACATCATTACAAACATATAACAAAAGGTGCTTAGCTATTACATCACAAAATAACACACGCTGATCAAATCACTTAGTCAACTTCCATGCTCTGTCTCCTGGACTATTGGTCTATTGATCTTCTTGTAACTTTGTCGTACTATAGTTCCATACTATGTGTGTCTAGATGTAGCATGTACACATATCATTCAACTTATATCTAAATGTGCATAAGCTGAATCAATCTCTCGCACGTGCACTGATGTGCTGATCGCTAAGTATCTCTATTCTGCCCTATTTTCCTTAGTCATTTTGTCTTTCATGACAGAAACTAAACATGACTTTGTTGCCATGATGAAAACACAAAATGAGTCATGCATCCTCAGGTAGTCAACTTGCCAACTCTCAGGATATTGGAGTAGAGATCATGACACAAATCCAAACCAAGGCTCGTACCAATCAATCCTCTAATATGACCATTTTTATCTTTCCAAACTATTTTCTTCCACTTTTTCTTTAGCTCAGGTATGAGTCCATAAAGATAAGAAAATAGATTAAGCCATCTACAATGTGTGATAATTCCTTTTTCCCATGACTCATAATTATCCCTATTCAAATTTATTATTGAAGGATGTGTTATCAACAAATGATTACACCCCACAATCAGGCTATAATAGACTTAGATCACTATGCAAAAGACAAAACTAAGGCATATGCATTACAATTGTAAAACTAATCCAAATTCTGAAAGTAAAATTTATGATCATAGTCACTATAATTTGATACCATATCTAGAAAATACAGAAAAAATTATGCACTTTCAAAAAAAATTGCACCTAAAAAGGAGTTCATATGAGCCAAAACGAGGCCTTGGAAGTTGCAAACAAAGGGATTTGAGATTGTCAGAGAAATTTAGGAACAAAGATCAAAAACCACCTGCACCATTTTGTAGAGCACAAAATTCTACCCCAAAACATAAAAAACTACTCGAAAAAAGGAGTCTGGATGACTAAGATACCGTTGTTTGAAAATTGCCTCTGTAATTATTTTTTCCGAATCGTCGTCGTCACATCTTTAAAATTCAAATGGCCCTAGATTTTTCCTCTGGTGTTTAATTTGGATGAAACAAATTTTATTTATGGATTTTTGCACCTCCTTAATATGACGCCAACCTTTGATTTGCACCAACAAGCTCCAATATTGACCTGCAATAGAAAGCCACAAAATATAAAACCCCAAATTTTCTCCAAATAAACTATGCAATGGTGTTGCCCAAATTGCCAAATTTTACACCCACAATTGATTAAAGCCAAGATTTCTATTATTGAGAAGAGGTCTTCACACCTTAAGAGCTTTGATACCATGTAATAATTTTAGGTGACTCTACAACACCCCCAGAACCAAATGAAAAACCAAGATAATTTACAGAAGAGAATGACAAAACAATTGCATTAAGATGCAAGAATTGTATTATTGATAATGAACATAATTAAAATGTACATAATAGGATTTCTTATATAGGCAAGGACATAAGAGACAATTATAAGGAGAAGATAAGCTATCAACTATACAAGGTGGAATCACATGTCCACCAAAGGTGGATCATCCTCCATTATGCAGTAAAGTATGTGCAATATGATGAGGATGATAATGTGATATGTGCACTAAAGGTGGATCTCGCACATAAAGTGGAATGTGATAAAAACTATCACTACCTAAAGTAGAATTCTCCTATATCATGTGTTTAAATAGGATGCAAACTCCTAGGTGTCTTATATGTAAACTACTATGCAATGCATTATCCTAAGTAAGCTTAAGTAAAATATAATTACGAATATTCAATTACACCTACACTCTTGTAGTACTATTTCATAGTCTTATGAGACTTTGTGCTCTATTATTAGTTCCCACAATGTTCAATGAGTTTACTTAATTAGTTAAAATAAATCTCCTCTATTATTACAAAAAAATAAAAGAAAATAAGAAATATTTCTTTTAAAAAACTATACCAAGTTGGTGATCAAAACAATGGAATAACTAGGGCTTGTCATTGATATATTTTTTTTTATTAAGAAACACATTTATGATATTTTTTATACAATTTTTATCATCTAATAAATATATAAAAATTGTTATAAAAGATTTAGGGTATGTGCATGATCATGAGAGCCAAAAAGTGGGGATATGAAAAAATTGTATTTTTTGTTTGCCAAAAATGTGAAAATTCATGTTGAATTTTTAGTTGGCTTAGGTATTAGTATGTGTAGTCATGGAAAAAAACAAAGCATATCAAATAAGGTATGTTTATATCCATGTTATAAAAAATATTAAATTTAATATTAAATTTAATATTATATTAATTTAAATGTATTTATTATATATCATAGTATACTATATATTATAATCATATCATATTATACTAGATTATATAATATTATTATTCTACTAATATTAATTATATATATATGTAGGATAAGAAATGTGGTGTGTAGGGTCACCAAAATGTAACATAAGAGATATTACATTTAAGAATAGTTGTGGGTTGATGATTATAGATGTGTGTGTGAGCAGGGTAGGATTATTATTTTTATCTTAAATTGCTCAAGGGAAGATCCAAATTGATTAACCCTAAGGAAAGGATCAATACATAAATGAATCAACCTATTAAGGATATGGATTAAAGGGAGAAACCCTAATTCCCTTTTTATAGGAGAGAGTATGTGATAGTTTTAGAAAGATTTGAAGGCATTATATTTTTCCATTAGTATACTTAGAGAAAAACATGATCTACACCATCGGTTTACTCTACACCGACAGACAGGGCACAACACCATATGATGCCAAGGTTACTCAAAAAACACTATTAAGTGTTATCCGATGACAAAAAGGTAAAAGAAACCCGATGAGTAATAACAATGCTACTTGACGAAAGAACAAAGAGAGGATTATGATAGATACAGGGAACCTGACGAATAGTTTAGTCAAGGAAATCCGACAGACTGCAAGTTCAAATCGATGACCAAGAACCGACAGTCAGTTACATCCTGCAAAAAGTGGATCTGACTTTCCACGTCAGATAAATTACTTAAGTTGTATTTATAGCTTCTTTATTTGTTTTTAAATCCATTATGTCTAGAGAAATCAATTTATTCATTATTGTTTTAATTAGTTTTACTATTTTAAAACATGCAAACTAAAGATCAAGGTCAAGTTGTAAACCTTGGATCTGAGAGTTAACATTGTAAAATATGAATTCCAAGATAGGTTAAATACTTGTATAAATATATTTTCAATCCATTAAGAATATTTTTTGATAAATGAAGATAGTAACCATGGAGAGCAACTAAAGACTAGACAAAGAATTCATCCAGAAGAACACAAACAAAATCAAACAAGTTTTCAAGAATAGAACAGAGGCTACCGACAAGAAGAGAAAAGGTATTCATCAATCACTTAAGGTGATATTATTATTGTAAGAGCTTTAATGGATATGTAAATCAGCAATAGTAGATTGCATACAGTCAAGTCAACATTTATACTCATTATAACAAGTGTGGTACACAAATGAAATCCTTTCAAGAAAGGTGGGCTTAATCGTCCTATTGTAAATCTCATAACTGAGTTCACACTTAAATCAGTGTTGCTAAAGATCTTAATAGAGTATATCTTAATAGGTCCCCACCTTAATACTCCTAACAGGGTAGATCATCAGAAGTGATCAAATTGTAAGCCTTAATCGACTCCCTTCCATTCTACAGATAGTGAAGTTTTGTGGGTGCCATCCCCAGTGCAGTTTTTACTTCCTAACAGGAGTTTTCTGTGATACCATATCTTGTGTTATGTGTTTATCATTTTCAAGAATGTTTCTATGACTTTTGAAAACTATTAAAGATTGTGAACAAATAATACATGCATAAGAAAGAATAACAGTAATGGTTGGTAATACAAAATTGAATGATTACTAATGATGAATTAAGAAAGGTGTTAAAAGTTTTAGAGGTACTGATTCACCCCTCCCCTCTTAATACTACTTCCTATTAATTGCAACAATTGGTATCAGAGCGTAGTCTCTTCTTGGAAAGCTTAAAGGCTTAAGAGAAAAGGTCATACAATGGAGAAGTATAAACTTAATAAGAATATTGAGAACAAAAAGCTTGAGATACAAATGTTCTATGAATAGTATAAAGAAGCAAGAATCAAGATGAGAGAGCTGCTGGATGAAAGAAAAGGTATGGCTACCCAGAACAATGAAAAAGACTATCAAGAAGAAGAGATTCCAGATTTCTTTGAATCTTCAAGATAAAATGCAAGTAATAAATCAGATACATCAGAAGAGAATATCACAAATCTAAAGGAGATTAATCAACATCTAACAAAGCAAATAAAGATGCTTCAAATCAGTCAAGAGACCCAGATGGTAAGAATGATTGATGTGATGAGTTCTGCCAGACAAGATGAAACAAAAAGAACACTTGCTATTAATGACAGAAGGAAGATTTCAGAGAAACTACAAGAAAAGGAAATGGAAATTCAAAGACATGCTAAGCATCACCATGATCTCACAAATCAGATTATCCTTATGAGTCAAGAAGCAAACAAAATAAATGTGGAACTCATTGAAAGAATACAGATTATTGGTGAACTAAGAGAAGAAAATGAAAAGATAAAGCATCAGGTTAGAATTCAGCAACAACGTATTGAGATTATCAGAAAGGCTGAAGAAAGCAATAAAAGAATGGATGAATTTCTTGAAGGACAATGAAGAGTCAACAACAACAACGGTATAGGCTTTACCAAAAATGGAGAATCATGAAATACAAAGAATGTCTATGAAAATCCAAGACCAAAAAGGCTGACATGCAAGCACTGTGGAAAGCAAGGGCACACATCAAATGTATGTAGAGGTAAAATGAAAGGTACTCCTACATCTACACCTACATCTTCATTCATAAGATTCTGTTATAAATGTAGCAAGAAAGGACATAAGGCTTATGAATGCAAGAGCAAGATAGAAAATCCAAAGAAGGAAACCTACATGGACAAATACTGTCCTACATGCAAGATGAATGGGCACACATTTGAAGAATGTTGGAAAAATAAAAAGTAAGCATGGAAGCCAAAAGGTAAAGAAGTTCCTTATCAACCAAAGAGAATCGGTAATCAATATGTATGGGATTACAACACTTGGACAAACTATACAGTATGTGGTAGATATGGTCACATTACTGTAAAATGCATGAGAGCATGGACCAAAAGGTCTATAGGTTGGTCAAACCCTAGAATGACATGCTTACACTATCATAAAGTTGGTCACCTTAAAAAATATTGCAAAGACCGATTAACAGAAACAAGCACATATCCAAATGGAAACACCGTTGAAGATATCCAGAGGGAAAGAGACAAAATGTGGATAAAATCTTCAAGCAATGATGAAGCTGGAACAAGAAATCCAAATGGTGAAACTCCATCCAATGGATTCGGTGACACCACCAACCCTACTTAAGCTGAACAAGTAAGTATGGAACTACACAACACCAAGTCATATTTTGCATCAATTCCATTATACAAATTGATAGATAGTCAAAATCTACATAAACCATAGATGCATATTACTTTAATTGTTACAAATCTAAGAATGCAACACCATCGGTAAAAACTTACCAAATATCATCAGTGAAACATAATAATGAGTTGTTTACACTTACCAGAAATTGTCGGTCAACTAGTAAAAATGGTAAATTGCCAATATAACCAAAAAATTGTCAGTAAGCAAGCAAAGTTCAGAAGTTGTCGTGACAGAATACCGATATCCATCAGTAAAAGCAGAATGGTTAACAACTACCCAAATGCATCATGTCTTCACCAATGATGATTTGAAATGTCCTCCCAATGAAACCCGTCTTCATGTCTCGACGAGTCGTTGAGCATTTAATGCAAAGACTTAGGTCAAAAAGTCTATAAATAGTCGACGGGACAACTTTATTTTTCACCCATGATTTGAAGAGAAAGTAGAGCGAAAACCAAGCAATTAAAGAGAAGAAGGTAGAAACATCCCCAGATCAATTCAACACAACAAAAAATAGATCTTTCATCACTATTGCGAATTGAATTAAGTACCAAAGGCACCGAAAGATCTTTGTCATTGTTTTATCAAGAAAGCCCTAATTTTGAGAATACCCTAAATACTTGAAATACAATGGCAACCACCTCAAGAACCGCTAAGATGAAGAATGAGAAGAAGAATATGGTAAAACTAATCAAGACTAGTACATGTGTAGAACCTAAGTACAAAATATGCCCTGAAATTGCATCAAAACCTGATGAAGCCGACACATTTTCAAAAATTCCACCTAGGGTTTTGCTCATAGAAGATGTTAGGTCTTATATTCACTGCAAGATCATAGAAATAGGTGATCTTGAAATGGATGAAGCTTTTAAGAAGCTATGTGATGCTAAAGGAAAACTAAAGGAAGAGCACAAACACTTGGAGGTCATAGAGTTCACCGATGCCCTACATTTATCGAGGGAATTCAAAACAGAATGGATTAGGTTAGTCTCAAGCAGGATGCATGACAACAAAATATGACTAGACCAACCCAAGAAAATAACCAAGGATGTTCTTCACGCTGTTACTGGTTATCTAATAACCAACAAGCCTAGGGAACACAAGCATCCATCCATGAAAGAAGTTACAAAACTCACCAATGCAGAAGGAGAAAATAGAGGTCTCAAAGTGAACACAATCACCGACAAAGAGCTAAAATTTGGTGCATTTGTTATTGGGTATAAAATATTTTAGGCTAGCAAACTGAACAACATTTCTACAAAAGTAGTAAGCACAACTTACAAGATTGTGACAAAAGGAGTTCAGATGGATCTGTGTGAGATCCTATTAAAACAACTTGATGAGAACATGATCACAATCAGGTCTGCAAAGAGAAACACATGTAAGTTTGGATCACTTATCATGTGTACATTTTTCTATTTTCAAGAATAATTTCCTTCAGTAGGAAAAGTTGTATGGGACACTACCAAACCGGTAACCCAATAGATTAGTGA
This sequence comes from Thuja plicata, assembly GCA_018584345.1. Classification (NCBI taxonomy): domain Eukaryota; kingdom Viridiplantae; phylum Streptophyta; class Pinopsida; order Cupressales; family Cupressaceae; genus Thuja; species Thuja plicata. Next base: position 1,067,750 of record MU225679.1, on the reverse strand, counting down.
ATTGATTAAGTCACTAGGAGAAAATTTTGAGTCAATTATGTCTGCATACTTCCTTGAGTTCAAGGAAAAGATGATGGAAAGAACTAGGATTCCTGAACATCTAGTTGAAAAACACAAAGATGAGATATGTTTCATGGAAGACACAGATTACACCCATATCAAACCTGTTGTACCAAGAACATCTTGGTTAGCACCATTAGACTATGAGATCAATATTGATCAAGCTACAAGTGCAATTGAGGCATTGATCAATGAGCCTGTTGATAAGAAACAACCAAGGTTTGGAACATATGAAGATGCCAAATCTTAGAAAAAACAAGGCCTAGAAGTCAAGAAGACTATAAACAAAAAGGATAAAATGGTTAAGAATCTCAAGAAGATACTATCAGTTATAGAGGAAGAGAAGGATCAACTAGAGGAAACCGATGAACTGGGCACCATCAGTGAAGAACTAGAAGAAAATAAATTAGATACAAAGGCTACTAAATCTGATACACCTCCATCTCCACCTCCTGCAAAGAAGAAAAGGACAAGGAGTCAAACTGCTGCAACCAAAACCACACCACTTAAGAAAGGTTAAGTAAGGACCTATATGAGGAAGCAACCAACAAAAAGAAGAAGATAATAAACTATCAAAACCACACCACCAAAGAAGAGGAAAAGGTTGGTTAGGACAAAGGCTGACTTGGATGACACTAAAGATGATGAGCCTAGTGTAGTGAAGAAGAACTTCAGAAATCAAATGGTTGATGAAGCTGCCAAATCCATTGCTACTCATGGCACAATGAATGATAAAAAAATTAGACAATGGGATACACTGAACCCAGGGTATCAGAATAAAATACAAGAGGCAGTCATAAAATCAATGATCAAGAACAAGTATGCACCTGCAAAATTTGTAAATTAAATACCTAACGAGCTAGGGAAAAGGGTATACCAACAGTGGTCATATGCCTTGCAAACAGAGAGAGAAGCAAGAGAAAGGATAATTGTGAGACTGATGCCTCCTGAATCCAAAGTTGAAGAGATAAAAAAAGTACTAAAGAAACACTCAAGTAAATTTGTAGCCAAAATAAGGGCATACAAAGTACTAGAGAACAAGTTTATAGAATTGGATTCAATGACTGAAACTAAATGGAGACAACTCCTGGATCTATCGACAGAGTCAAAAAGTGGTGAGAAACAATTAATTCTCACAAACACACCCCACAGAGAGGAGGACACAGATAATGCAAGTCCTCAGCATATTGTTCTAGACAATCAAGAAAGTGATGATGAGCCTATTAACTTAGATACAGTCATGGATGATAATATCCAAGATATCACTAACTCTGATTCTGACAATGATCCAAAGAAGAGAGATGATGTAATATTTATCATACTTAAGGATCAAAAAAATCAAGTATTGCAGACATTAGATGGTAAGATAGTTGACATTGCTGATGAACAAGTGCAGGACACTTCAATCATGCACTCAAAAGTGCAAGACCCTACAGAAGATATACAAAAAGATGAGGATGTCACTACTAACAAGGCTCTAACCGATGAGCAGGACACCAATACTGATAAAGCCCAAGCCATAACTCAAAGTAACATGCCTATCCTAATGAAGGCAATAAACATACTTGAGGGTAATGAGGGATCAAATGAAAAGGAAACAAGCACACCCAAAGACAAGGGTGATGGAGAAGCCAAAGAAACAACAGATACAACTGTAGAGAAAGCTACAACCAATGATCAGAAAGATACTTGTACTAATCAGAATAAGGAAGAAACTCAAAAGGAAATAGGGGACAAACCATCAGAGAAAGGTGAAGAAGGAAAGAAGGATGAGCTGGAGAAGAAATTAGGAGCACATTCTACAGAAACACCCAAGGTTAATGAAAAGACATCTTCACATAAACAACAGGTGCCCACTGAGTAGAAGACACAAGATGCATCCTCTACAAAACCTTCACCAAGTAATTCAGAGTGAACAAATGAACTAGCTATGGTAGTTCATACATCTGCATCCCCTCAAATCTCAAAGAAGAAGAAAGGAAAGAATAAGAATCTAGTAACTCTGAATGAAATCATTGAGATTCCAGTCTGTGGTCCAAGAAAATTGGATCTGACTGCATTGAAAAAATATGCTAAGCTCTGTGAAAGAAAAGCTATTCAAGACAAACTAAAGAGAGCAGCAAAAGAGGCCAAGGTACTGGAAGTAGCAAGAAATATACTTCAACAAATTTTACCAGACATAGATATTGATCAAAAATATCTAATGCTTGATCAACTGGTCATACTCACAGATGTAATAACATCTTAGAATACTAATGCTAAAAAGGTTATGGAAGAGAGACTTGAACAAAAGTATGAATTCAAGCTCGCAGAGAAAATAAGCCAGGAAGTGGCACTGAAAAAGGTCAAGCTATCTAAATTGGTAAGTACAATTGATCCAATTCTATCAAAAGTTGTTACCTTAATAAAGAAATTGTGCACTTTAGATCAAATCACTCAGGAGTATACCGACAAGATAGAAAAAATAGATGTTGATCTTAAGTTCAGTGCATAGAGTCTAGCCAACACAGAAGAAGCACTTAAATTGCACAATGAACAAATCATACAGGCTAGGAAATAGAGACAGGACATACAGTTTGAAGAGATGAAGTATAGAGATGAGGTCAATGAGCTCCAAGTTAAGATCTTACCAACACTTACACTCCTACAAAAAAATATGATACAAGAAAATACTCTAATTGCTACCCCAAAAATGTCTGTCCTGGACAACATTAATGATATGCAAGCAAGACTAGAGCTGCAACACATGGCACTAGAACAGTTGAAAGAACAATGGGAGAAACTACTGGAAGATATCAAAACAACCTATTCTAACATTTTTGACACATTGTAAGTTGCACATTTTTTGTCACATTTTTGGCATATTATAAGTTGTACATTTTTGTCATCATCATCAAAGAAAAGGGGAATTTGATATGTTCACTCACCTCAGTTAAAGGAGGAAATAATATGTATAGTAGAAGAAAGGGGAAATAATGTACATACAGAGAATGAATAGTATACATTTACATATACATATACTATACCAGTGCACACAGTTAGGGGGAGTCATATTATGACAAGGATATAAACATGGTGTATACATAGCAAAAGAGTTTAGTATTATGCACATATCAATTTTTGATACTAATGTCAAAGGGGGAGATTGAAGGCATTATATTTTTCCATTAGTATACTTAGAGAAAAACAAGATCTACACCATCAGTTTACTCTACATTGACAGACAGGGCACAACACCATCCAATGCCAAGGTTACCCGCTAAGCACTGTTAAGTGTTATCCGATGAAAAAAAGGTAAAAGAAACTTGACAAGTAACAATAGTGCTACCCGATAGAACATCAAAGAGAGGAACCTGATAGATATAGGGAACTTGACAAACAATTCAGTCAAGGAATGCCGACATACTGCAAGTTCAAACTGATGACCAAGAACCGACAGTCAGTTACATCCCACAAAAAGTGGATCTGGCTTTCCACGTCAGATAAATCACTGAAGTTGTATTTATAGCTTCTTGATTTGTTTTTAAATCCATTTTGTGCAGAGAAAGAAATGTATTCATTATTTTTTTAATTAGTTTAACTATTTTAAAACATGCAAACTAAAGATCAAGGTCAAGTTGTAAACCTTGGATCTGAGAGTTAACATTGTAAAATGTGAATTCTAAGATAGGTCAAATACTTGTATAAATAGATACTCAATCCATTGAGAATAGTTGTTGATCAATGAAAATAGTAGCCACAGAGAGAAACTAAAGACTAGATAGAGAATTCATCTAGAAGAACACAAACATAATCAAATCAGTTTTCAAGAACAGAACAGAGGCTACCGACAAGAAGAGAAAAGATATTCATCAATCACTTAAGGTGATATTATTATTGTAAGAGCTTTAATGGATCTATAAATCAGAAATAGTAGATTGTATATAGTCAGGTCAACATTTTTACTCATTCTAAAAAGTGTGGTACACAAATGAAATCCTTTCAAGAAAGGTGGGCTTAACCATCCTATAGTAAATCTCATAACTGAGTGCACACTTAAATCAGTATCGCTAAAGCTCTTAACAAAGTAGATCTTAATAGGTATCCACCTTAATACTCCTAACAAGGTAGATCTTGAGAAGTGATCAAATTGTAAACCTTAATTGGCTCCCTTCCATTTTGCAGATAGTGAAGTTTTGTGGGTGCCATCCCCACCGCAGTTTTTACTTCCTAATAGGAGTTTTTTGTGATACCATATCTTGTGTTATGTGTTTATCATTTTCAGGAATATTTCTATGACCATTGAAAACTATTAAAGATTGCGAACAAACAATACATGCATAAGAAAGAATAACAGTAATGGTTGGTAATACAGAATTGAATAATTACTAATGATGAATTAAGAAAGGTGTTAAAAGTTTTAGAGGTACTGATTCACCCCTCCCCTCTCAGTATTACTTCCCATCAATTCCAACAAGATTAAGAACTTTAATTAAATTTAATAGGAGAAATGCACTAACCTTGAATATTGTAGATTTAAGGAATGCTATTTTCTAAAGGCTGTGTTGAGTTTCTAGAAAATCTGAGACCAGATCTGGAATAGAAATGCAAAGATGGACAAAACCCAGAAATCTTTTCTGTTCTGAGATAGTTCCAATTTGTACCCTCAAGTCAATGTCACCATTTTCTAGAATTTATGATTGCGCCCTAGGTCACAATAAACCTAAAAAATTTTAGACTGAAACTCTATATTTGGATCCCGAAAGTTTGCTGAAAAGGGTATCCAAATCTCTGTCTCGATCCATTGTTCTGAACCTGTACCTACAAGAAAAATGGTTTATTTGTTGTGGGGAGGGGTTTGCCTTAGTCAAACCCCAGTTTAGAAATTAACCTTGAAATCAATAATTAAAATAAAGAATGCTAGCAAGTAGTAGAAGTAAATCTAATAATGAAGCTATGATATTCAAAAAGATATACAAGTGTATTTTGAATGTAAACAAGTATGTAAATATGAAATCTTGGACTCAATTAGAAACCATAAACCTCCATGATTGTATTCTTGGAATCCACCTTGAAGGGAGAAATGAAAGAGTCTTAAGGATGCACAAAGGATCTTGAAGGAATATCACTCCACCATGATGGATGGATCTAGGGTTTTGAATGATGAATCTTGAATGCTTGAACCAAATCCCTTCAAAGGCTTGAAAGCTTGAATCCTTGATCTTTAATGGAGAACTTGAATGCTTGAGAGGAAGACATGAACACTTTGAAATTTTGAGAACATGTATAACAATGGATGCTTGAACTTTTTTCTTGATCACACTTCCTTTTTTTTTCACTTAGTTGATGGTTTTTCACTGAGAGAGACTTAGTGCTCAATAGTTGATAGTTAGAGAAAATAAGAGGAGAAAACTTCCTTTTATATGAAACTAGGGCACAATCTTCTAGAGAGGCTGACATAGGATAATTAAATTCTAATTAGACCCATGCCCCTAGAAGAGGACCTATATTAAATATAATTTAAGAATCGTTGCTTCAGAACCCAAAATAGCTGACCCAGAAGTGGGAAATGAATTTTTGATGACCTCTGGCAGCCGACAAACTTCCAAATTTGAAAGGGGGACCCAGGTCAAGGTCAAGGTCATCCTTGACCTAGGTTAAGGTCAAGGTCATATTTGACCTAGGTCAAGGTAGAGGTTGACCTTGACCCAGGGGGTCAAGACCCCTAGAAAATAGGGCCAGTTGGGATGGAAGGTGCTCGAAGAGGCCCAATCAGGGTCCTAAATAGGCAGATAAGTAGGAGAGGATGCAAAAATGAGGAGAAATTTTGATGGTGGTAAAAAAAATCCCCTAAGGAGGTATAAATGTTCTTAACATGGAAGTGCTTCCATTTTAAGATGATACATTAAGCTCCCACTTTAGCGGGAGTATGGAAATCAAACATACTCGCAGTAAAGTTAGAAGAAAGACTCTGGTGGATCACAATGAGGTAAAACATCACTAAGTCAAGGACATGAGCCCCTAGACTAAGGATTCTAACTCAACATACATACATATAGATATGGAAGTAAAGAGAAATCAGTCATAGAATACATGCATGATTACATAAGTAAGACAAGAGCAACACTACAGATAATATAGCTTCATGATCTAATCCTACTAGCATGAAAGCAAAAGAGAGAAAAGAGAAAGTGATTACCTCACCTAGTAAGACGCCCACCTTACCATGAATCACCAAGGAGGGAGAGCCCAATAGGTTCACCCATAAACTATTGTTTGTAATTGTAATGTGTCTTTTGAGGGCTTTTAAAATATCCATAGATCCACATTCTTGTATCATTATGGAAAATGTATAAAATGCGCATCTTTTCAGGATTTAGCAATTTATGTGTATTACCTTCCAAGGATTTAGAATATTATAAAATTTTAAAATGCATATCTCTTCAGGATTTAGCAACTTATGTACGTTACCTTCCAAGGATTTAGCAAAAAATAAATAAAAAAATGTGTCTCTTCAGGATTTAGCAACTTATGTGCGTTACCTTCCGAGGATTTAGCATGTTTTTAAAATGTAAACTAATGTAAAATATAGTATAAGGGAGACCCTATATATTCCCCCCTCCTTATCATGACTACCCACTAGGCAGGATAAGGAAGAGAAAGAGGATACCTACTTCACAAGGTAAAGAGATATCCAGTTTAACAACAATATACACAACATCCTTAGCAAAGAGTATTGACCCTTACCTCTAAGAACATAGATAATCGTGAAATGGATATGTTGCATATGGAAAAGGATCCTCAAAGAGGAACAAATATTATCATCAAGACCCCCACCATAGAGGAGTGCTTAAGATAGAATGTCATCTTCCAAAGAAAAGAGGGACCAAAGATTCAATCACCTAGCCCCCTGCGATGAAGAGGAAGAGGAATCTCAGAATGAAGGAGTCAAACTCTAACCCAAAGAAAAGGAAAGAGTTTATAATAAACATAATTTTCAAGATAAAGAAGAGGTGATGACCTAGGACAATCACCTCTCATATAAGAGGGTATCCATAGCCAAAACATAAATCTTTATAAGGAAATAATGTTGTATGATAAACAAATGCCACTAAGCTAAGGAAAGCATATCCTTAGATAGAGAAAGAAGTAAAATACCTTTCCCCCTAGGGGTGAAAGAAAGGGATATACCAAATTATATCAAGAGATATTGTAGCAAAGAGATATCTTTACAAAACAAAATGTCGTAGAAAAGATATCATAAATGATTATAAGCGAATAAAGTATGTATTATAAGAGAAAATTACAGGGATAAAATATAGAAAGAATAACCAATTAAACTCAAAACAAAATATATGCTAAGAGAACCTAGAAGAAAGGAATGATATACCTCTTACCCCCCAGTGAAGCAAAAAGAGGAAAAATATAATCTAACTTATAGAAGAACGAGGGGAATCCCCTATATCAAAATTATGAAGAAATTGTAATATTGCACAGGAATGCGTTATAATTCCTAAAGAAGCTCTTTCTTGAACATATAACTTGAAATGCACACAATCAACAAGTAAATATTTATTACTATAATGAAAAGGACATCTGTATTTAGAGAGAGAATTTTTTTGGATAGGTTTGAAGATTTCTTTCTTAGAATTTATTAATTGGACATACACTTTCTTAGCCACATCTTTAAGATTATCAGGGTGATCTAAAGAAGGTGTTGGAAGAAGAAAATGAAGAGGGGGATGATGGTTAAGATCCACTACCTTGATTGGAGGAGGTGGGAAACCTATACCATGCATATCTTGTTTAGGAGATGAATGAATTGGGTTTTTAATTCCTTGTTCATTGATACCAAGCCCTAAACCTTTATAGCCTTGTTTATCCACCATAGTATATCCGGTAGTGTACCTATCTTGAAAAGCTTCGATAGGAGGAGATTGATTATGGTGCTCATGAGAAAATGTTGTGTATGGTGGAATGATAGGATTAGAAGAGGTTTCCTTGGTTTTCCCTTTAACATCATCATGGATTGGATAGGGTGGGGAAGGTAAATGAAAGAATTCTCCAACATTATTATCATGAACCCTAGCTTGAGCCCCATCATAAATGTGGGAAGAAATAGGGATTGAAGATGGAGAAATAGAAATAGGAATATTTGGAATTGGATTAGGAAGATTAGGAGTTAGATTAGGAATGATAAGATTAGGAAGGTTAGTAGGTGGGGTATCATCTACCCAATTCTTCACATAATCCAAAAGAGTAATAAGTCCACTACACAAATCCTTGATGAAAGTTTTCAAAGTAGGAAGAATAGTATTATTTAATCTCAAAATAGCATAAGCAAGTGAAACATGAATATTAAAAAACATAATGAAATGGATGATACTTTCATAAACATCATAATTACTATAGAGATATGCTAAAAGAAGCATAATGAGAAAAATAGCCATCCCCCAAAGCATCTTAAAGATCTTCATAGTGAATGAAATGCAAGAAGTGTTTTATATTTTTATGATTATGTAGATTTTTTTTTTGTATTTTGAAATGCAAGAGCATAAAAGAAATTTTAATATGCAATATCTAGTCTCTAAGAAAAAGAGGCAAAGCATCTAACACCAAAAAGAGAGAGTTGTCTATTGCGGGTTCACCAAAATGTAGGATAAGAAATGTGGTGTGTAGGGTCACCAAAATGTAACATAAGAGATATTACATTTAAGAATAGTTGTGGGTTGATGATTATAGATGTGTGTGTGAATATGTGTGTGAGGAGGGTAGGATTGTTCTTTTTATCCCAAATTGCTCAAAGGGAAGATCCAAATTGATTAACCCTAAGGAAAGGATCAATACATAAATGAATCAACCTATTAAGGATATGGATTAAAGAGAGAAACCCTAATTCCCATTTTATAGGAGAGAGTATGTGATAGTTTTAGAAAGATTAAGAACTTTAATTGAATTGAATAGGAGAAATGCACTAACCTTAAAATATTGTAGATCTGAAGAATGCTATTTTCTGAAGCCTGTATTGAGTTTCTGGAAAATCTGAGACCAGATCTGAAATAGAAACACAGAGATGGACAAAACACATAAATCTTCTTCTATTCTGAGATAGTTTCGATTTGTACCCTCAAGTCAATGTCACCATTTGCTAGAATTTCTGATTACGCCCTAGCTCACAATTGACCTAAAAAGTATCAGACTAAAATTCTGTTTTCACATCCCAAAAGTTTGCTGAAAAGGGTATCCGAATCTCTATCCTGATCCACTGTTTCAAGCTTGTACCTGCAAGAAAAATGGTTTCTTTGTTGAGGGGGAGGGGTTTTCCTTAGTCAAACCCTGATTTAGGAATTAACCTTGAAATCAATAATTGAAATAAAGAATGCTAGCAAGTAGTAGAAGTAAATCTAATAATGAAGATATGATATTCAAATAGATATGCAAGTGTATTTTGAATGTAAACAAGTATGTAAATATGAAAGCTTGGATTCAATTAGAAACCATAAACCTCCATGATTGTATGCTTGGAATCCACCTTGAAGGGAGAAATGAAAGAGTCTTGAGGATGCACAATGGATCGTGAAGGAAGATCACTCCACCATGATGGATGGATCTAGGGTTTTGATTGATGAATCTTGAATGCTTGAACCAAATCCCTTCAAAGGCTTGAAAGCTTGAATCCTTGATCTTTAATGGAGAACTTGAATGCTTGAGAGGAAGACTTGAACACTTTGAAAGCTTTAAAGCATGTAGAACAATGGATGCTTGAACTTTTTTCTTGATCAAACTTCCTTTTTTTTTCACTTAGTTGATGGTTTTTCACTTAGAGAGATTTAGTGCTCAATAGTTGATAGTTAGAGAAAATGAGAGGAGAAAACTTCCTTTTATATGAAACTAGGGCACAATCTTCTAGAGAGGATAACATAGGAGAATTAAGTTCTAATTATACCTATGCCCCTAGAAGAGGACCTATATTAAATATAATTTAAGAATCGTCGCTTTGGAACTCAAAACAGCCAACCCGGCAGCAGGAAATGAATTTTTGATGACCTTCGACAGCCGACAAACTTCCAGATTTGAAAGGGGGACCTAGGTCAAGGATGAGGTCATCCTTAACCTAGGTTAAGGTTGAGTTTTTCCTTGACCTAGGTAAAGGTTGAGGTTAACCTTGACCCAGGGGTTTAGGACCCCTGGAAAACATGCTTGTTGGGATGGAAGGTGCCCGAAGAGGCCCAATCAGGGTCCTAAATAGGAAGATAAGCAGGAGAGGATGCAAAAATGAGGGGACAATGTGATGGTGGTCAAAAAAATCCCATAAGGAGGGATAAAAATTCTTAACATGGAAGTGCTTCCATTTTAAGATGATACAATATATATGTATTTATATATGTATGTATGTAATATTAATCAACAACAAAAACTAGTGTGCTGACCCTTACAAGACCACTTCCTAGAAAAAATTTAAAGAAGTAGATAAACATAGGCCATAGTCCAAAAACCTATAACTATGAAAGTTACCATTATGGTATAAAGTAGTACTACTCATAACAGAATTGTTGCTCTCACCTCTTTGTATTGTCACTATTTCCAAACACACTAACTTGATTGACAGTATCATCATTGTATCACATTCCATTTGTTCAATGCCATATATTTGGACTAGTGTTATTTAGTCATCATGGAATTACATTATTCAGTTTGATCATGTTGATATCATACAACTCAGTTACTATGATCAATGGTCATCATATTTAAGTTTATATCATTTAGATCAGTTACTATGTTCAACAGTCATCATATTTCAGTTTTGATCAGTTTAGGATATGTATTGATGCAATGATTAACAAAATATTGAAGTTTTAGTTTTTGATTGCAAAAAATAGAAATTTTAAGGTTGGATGATTCATATTAGGATCTGGGCATGAAGGTTTAAGTGTTTTACATTTTAAAATATTGGTCAATTTTGTGACCTTGGCATGAGTATAAATTATGTTTCTAGGAAGGCCTTTTGGTCGACCACCTAGCTATCCTCAATTATGCATATTTTAGTATGTTTTAAAATGATGTGACAAAGTTCCATATCTATCAACATTAATGGGAATTAATTGTGTTTGTTAAAGGAAAAACTAAAATATATTTTAGTTACACCATTTTAGTGCTTTCACAACTCAAACAATGTGGTAATGATATGTGAAACACTAGCTCTGTCGAGCTAGGGCATCACTGCCCTTTGCTAGGGAACGAGAGCTAGAGTGTGTTTTCAATAGAAGAGATGGAATAAAATTTGTGTGGTTTGTTCAGTTATGTTGTGAAGTGTCATGTGAAAGATTTGGAGATCTTTGGTTCACGGTAATTCACATGTTTTTTGTTTTTTTGTTTAATCTTTTGTTAATGCTTTCATTTCAGTAAATAATTTTTGTTTATTTTTTTTAAGGATTAATGGAATTCATCTTAGTTCTTTTAATACATGCACTCATAGGTTGTCATGGTATTGACTGTCATGTATTATAAAAATTTTAAAACTTTGTTTTGAATATATAATTTTTTTAAAGAGTTTTGTATTGTGTTAAAGATGTGCATACACGTTGAATGATTAGTGTAATGAATTTCATTCCAAAGGTATGATAGTCATTATATATTATATTCGACCATATGCTTTCATTTTAGTAAACCCTAGTCATGGTTTTTCTGACATGCATTCAACAGTTACAGTTGTATGCACTTATTAATGAGGGTTTCAAATATTTTATTCATTCGATGGTACAACATACATGGACTCATATTCATGTTTTTTTTGGTAAAATACATATTTTTTATACATTCATGTGTCATGTGTTTCATTCATATGTCTTTGTTGTGTTTCAAATCAAATAGGCATGAGTTAAATGTTGGATTTCATACTGTCATGTTGTCGTATTAAAGTATGGTCTTCGTGCATGTCATATGGTTTGACTGTAAGCCTGAGTTAGAGATGGATATGTTTACATTTATTTGTGATACACACATGAATCAAAGAATGTGTCAAGTTTGGAGAAGATGTTGCATTAACTGAATATGGTGATTAGGTAAATATAAGTATGGAAAGAAGATTTACATTTTTCAGATTTAAAGCTATAGTAGTATATCAGTTAATTATGTTTATGATAAGAAACTTTGGCTATCAGTTGAATTATTTAGTTTGAAAATGCATTAAAGGAAGGACAATAATTAATTTTATTTTATCATTTTAATAGATTTAAAAGAATATATATATAGTTGTCTAATTTATGATAGGAATATTATTATTCGTTTGAATAAGGATTTAATAAAAGAAAATGTTTATGATGTTAACTCAAAAAAATGTCATGAGATATATATCCTAAAGTTTACCAATGTACCATAATAGCTTTATATATTTATTCATAATTTAACAAATGAACTAGTTTACATAAACCATGTTAGAACCAGTTACCACTCTTTATTCATATAAGTACCAGTGCGCATATCAAATCTCATATCTTAACATTAAGAGACCCTAATTTATTACCATCTTTATCAAACATAAATTTAATCAGCTACTGGCCAAGATTAAGTTCACAACTATATTAGCCTTAGAGGAAGAAGATAGAAATGTATAACAAAAACATACTTTATTAGTGACTAATATTGAAATATTTCAGATCTAAAGAATGCTATTTTCTGAAGCCTATGTTGAGTTTCTGGAAAATCTGAGACCAGATCTAGAATAGAAATGCAGAGACGGACAAAACCCATAAATCTTTTTCTATTCTGAGATAGTTCTGATTTGTACCCTCAAGTCAATGTCACCATTTGCCAGAATTTCTAATTGCACCCTAGCTAACAATCAACCTAAAAAGTATTAGATTGAAATTCTATTTTCAGATCCTGGAAGTTTGCTAAAAAGGGTATCCGAATCTCTGTCCCAATCCACTATTTCAAGCCTGTACCTACAAGAAAAATGGTTTGTTTGTTGAGGGGGAGGGGTTTTCCTTAGTCAAACCCCGACTTAGGAATTAACCTTGAAATCGATAATTGAAATAAAGAATGCTAGCAAGTAGTAGAAGTAAATCTAATAATGAAGATATGATATTCAAATAGATATGCAAGTGTATTTTGAATGTAAACAAGTATGTAAATATGAAAGCTTGGACTCAATTAGAAACCATAAACCTCCATGATTGTATTCTTGGAATTCACCTTGAAGGGAGAAATAAAATAGTCTTGAGGATGCACAAAGGATCTTGAAGGAAGATCACTCCACCATGATGGATGGATCTAGGGTTTTGAATGATGAATCTTGAATGCTTGAACCAAATCCCTTCAAAGGCTTGAAAGCTTGAATCTTTGATCTTCAATGGAGAAATTGAATTCTTGAGAGGAAGACTTGAACACTTTGAAAGCTTGAGAACATGTAGAACAATGGATGCTTGAACTTTTTTCTTGATCACACTTCCTTTTTTTTCACTTAGTTGACGGTTTTTCACTTAGAGAGACTTAGTGCTCAATAGTTGATAGTTAGAGAAAATGAGAGGAGAAAACTTCCTTTTATATGAAACTAGGGCACAATCTTCTAGAGAGGTTTACATAGGAGAATTAAATTATAATTAGACCTATGCCCCTAGAAGAGGACCTATATTAAATATAATTTAAGAATCGTCACTTTGAAACCCAAAACAGTCGACCCGACAGTGGGAAATGAATTTTTGATGACCTTCGGCAGCCGACAAACTTCCAAATTTGAAAGGGGGACCTAGGTCAAGGTTGAGGTCATCCTTGACCTAGGTTAAGGTTGAGTTTTTCCTTGACCTAGGTCAAGGTTGAGTTCGACCTTGACCCAAGGGGTCAGGACCCCTGGAAAACATGCCAGTTGGGACGGAAGGTGCCCAGAGAGGCTCAATCAGGGTCCTAAATAGGAAGATAAGCAGGAGAGGATGCATAAATGAGGGGACAATGTGATGGTGGTAAAAAAAATCCCCTAAGGAGGGATAAAAATTCTTAACATGGAAGTGCTTCCATTTTAAGATGATACTATTTATATGTATTTATATATGTATGTATGTAATATTAATCAATAATAAAAACTAGGGTGCTGACCCTTACAAGACCACTGCCTAGAAAAAATTTAAAGAAGTAGATAAACATAGGCCATACTCCAACAACCTATAACCATGAAAGTTACCACCATGGTATAAAGTAGTACTACTCATAACAGAATTGTTGCTCTCACCTCTTTGTATTGTCACTATTTCCAAACACACTAACTTGATTGGCAGTATCATCATTGTATCACGTTCTGTTTGTTCAATGCCATATAATTGGATTAGTGTTATTTAGTCATCATGGAATTACATTATTCAGCTTTCTTGATATCATACAACTCAGTTACTATGATCAATGGTCATCATATTTAAGTTTATATCATTTAGATCAGTTACTATGTTCAATAGTCATCATATTTCAGTTTTGATCAGTATATCTACCATTCAATTGATATTTACACAAGCTAGTCTCATCTTCATACTGGCTATTAGGATATGTATTGATGCAATGATTAACAAAATATTGGTCAATTTTGTGACCTTGGCATGAGTATAAATTATGTTGCTAGGAAGGCCTTTTGGCCAACCCCCTAGCTATCCTCCACTATGTATCTTTTAGTATGTTTTAAAATGATGTGACAAAATTCCACATCTATCAACATTAATGGGAATTAATTGTGTTTATTATAGGAAAAACTAAAATATATTTTAGTTACACCATTTTAGTGCTTTCACCACTCAAACAATGTGGTAATGATATGTGAAACACTAGCTTTGTCAAGGTAGGGCATCACTACCCTTTGCTAGGGAACGAGAGAGAGAGAGTATTTTCGACAGAAGAGATGGAAGACACTTTGTGTGGTTTGTTCAATTATGTTGTGAAGTGTCATGTGAAAGATTTGGAGATCTTTGGTTCACGGTAATTCACATGTTTTTTGTTTTTTTGTTTAATCTTTTGTTAATGCCTTCATTTTAGTAAATAAGTTTTGTTTATTTTGTTTAAGGATTAATGGAACGCATCTAAGTTCTTTGAATACATGCACTCATTGGTTGTCATGGTATTGACTGTCATGTATCATAAAATTTTTAAATCTTTGTTTTGAATATATAATTTTTTTTAAAGAGTTTTGTACTGTGTTAAAGATGTGCATACACTTTGAATGAATAGTGTAATGCATTTCATTCCAATGGTATGACAGTCATTATACATTATATTTGACCATATACTTTCATTTTAGTAAACCCTAGTCATGGTTTTTGTTACATGCATTCAACAGTTACAGTTGTATGCACTTATTAATGAGGGTTTCAAATATTTTATTCATTTGATGGTACAACATACATGCACTCATAATCATGTTTTTTTTGGTACAATACATATTTTGTATACATTCATTTGTCATGTGTTTCATTCATATGTCTTTTTTGTGTTTCAAATCAAATAGGCATGAGTTAAACGTTGGAATTCAAACCGTCATGTTGTCGTATTAAAGTATGGTCTTTGTGCATGTCATATGGTTTGACTGTAAGCCTGAGTTAGAGATGGATATGTTTACATTTATTTATGATACACACATGAATCATAGAATGTGTCAAGTTTGGAGAAGATGTTTCATTAACTGAATATGGTGATTAGGTAAATATGAGTATGGAAAGAAGATTTACATTTTTCATATTTAAAGCTATAGTAGTATATCAGTTAGTTATGTTTATGATAAGAAACTTTCGATATCAGTTGAATTATTCAGTTTGAAAAGGCATTAAAGGAAGGACAAGAATTAATTTTATTTTATCATTTTAATAGATT
Organism: Thuja plicata; assembly: GCA_018584345.1. NCBI lineage: Eukaryota > Viridiplantae > Streptophyta > Pinopsida > Cupressales > Cupressaceae > Thuja > Thuja plicata. The sequence goes on along the minus strand of MU225679.1, from coordinate 1,051,868 downwards.
TAAAAGAAGATATATATAGTTGTCTAATTTATGATAGGAATATTATTATTCATTTGAATAAGGATTTAATAGAAGAAAATGTTTATGATGTTAACTCAAAAAAGTGTCATGAGATATATATCCTAAAGTTTACCAATATACCATAATTTAGCTTTTATATATTCATTCATAATTTAACAAATGAACTAGTTTACATAAACCATGTTAGAACTAGTTACCACTCTTTATTCATATAAGTACCCGTGCACATATCAAATCTCATATCTTAACATTAAGAGACCCTAATTTATTACCATCTTTATCAAACACAAATTTAATCAGCTACTGGCCAAGATTAAGTTCACAACTATATTATCCTTAGAGGAAGAAGATAGAAATGTATAACAAAAACATACTTTATTAGTGACCATCCGTCCACATACTTTCTTCATCCATAAATCTTAGGGAGTTACAATTATTTGTAAAGAATCATTGTTATGGATATCTAAATGAGTGTATATATTATAAATTTGAACAAACATATATGTAAGGTATTTCCTACATATATGTTAATCCAGATGTATAGTCATATATATCTATTTATATATCAATATATAATTATTTATCATCTTATTTGAAAATATATGTATTCGTGTCCATACCTAAATCAACATTAAATTTTAATCATCTAAAAAATCAAAATGTGTTAGAATCACAAATATCATTTCTATATATAACATTATTCGTATTAAGTATTTCTCCTACTCCATACTTCTGAGGTCCCTATAAACTTGAACAAACATATATGTAAGGTATTTCCTACATATATGTTAATCCAGATGTATAGTCATATATATCCATTTAGATATCAATATATAATTATTTATCATCTTATTTGTGTCCATACCTAAATCAACATTAAATTTTAATCATCTAAAAAATCAAAATGTGTTAGAATCACAAATATCATTTCTATATATATCATTATTCATATTAAGTATTTCTCCTACTCCATACTTCTGAGGTCCCTATACTATGGTTTTTACAGAATTCTTAGATTTCCAAGCTTCGTGGTAATAATTGATTATCCTAATTTCCACTATGTAAGACTTTAGAAATGATTAATGCCTATTTCTCCATCGTTTAAGTGGGTTAGTCTATTATAAAGCTCATGAAGCGAGTATATTCAACTAACCAAGAAAGGGGTAAATAAAATTATGGGTTGTTGCTAACTCAATATATCCCATCAATATCCTTTCATGTAATCATACTAAATTTGTTTGTGTCAAAATTTCAATATCAAATGTCTAAACTAAATATCACCTAAGGAAATAGTTAAAGAACTTAAATAAGTATGACCTTTATCATTCAGACTTTAGCTCGGTTAATGGCCATATTTTAATTAACTGATACATAACATATTCAATCAGTAATCATTTTTCCATAATATTTCTCAACCCATAAAATTCCACTGGATATATTTATTTACATACAACCATTGGTACCTATTACCAGAGATAACTTTAAGAAACCCCCTCCTAGGAAAAAGTGTAAAATCCTGGTGAATCCTACATTATTTTAGGGGGGAATTTTTCTTGATGAAGGCAATTTTTTTTCTTCCAATTAGGAAAATAAAATAAAGGCGAAGGAATTTTTTTTCCCTGCCAAACGAAAATTTCATAAAATCCTAGCGAATAATACATTAATGTGGGGGAAAATATATATTGTATGAGGCGAATTGTTTTCTTTTGCAGTAAAAAAATTATAATATATGAGGCGAATGATTTTCTTTTGAAGGGAAAAAAGTAATTTTACTGGTGAATTTTATCTACTGTTTGAAAATTTATTCATTTTATTGGCTAATCTTTTGTTAATTATGAGAAAAACAAACATTTTATTGGCGATTTTCAAAGGATGGGACTCGTCATGTGGGCCAATGCCAAATAGAAATTTATCAGAGATGTAACATTGTAATTAATGTAAAATCAAATCCAATGAATATTGCCTTTATTTGTTGCCAAGTTGGAATTAATTAATGCAGACTAGTCACTCAACACTTTGGTATTGATAAGCTTGTCTAGTCACATCATTGATCACACATGGACACATAACCTAAAATCCATTATTTTATATTATTAAATGTATTATTTGAGACCATTTGATGATCCTAGATCAATGATTGAAGTTTAATTTTGGCCCAAATTTCTCGAAGGAAACAAAGTTCTGCAGGAAGTCACCAAAATGATGACACATATCAAGCCTTAAAACCTGCACCATAACCATGATCATTCATTACAACTGGTTATTTGCTTATGTGGATGGTGGATAGTGCAACTGTAACTTGTAACTTATAACTCGGTAAGAAATAAATGCCTTGTTAGTGACATTATTTAACTTCCATCCACTCAACACACAGATCAATGATGTACAAATTCTTACTGACGATATTACGCATGCGTTTATGGGAAATATTTACATGGAGATATGAAAGATTAAGGACAATAGATTTAAATCTCTTACATGCATAATGTATTTATGGGATAGATTTACATTAAATATTAAGGAAAATGGATTTAATACGATTAAAGAAAGAATAGTTGATTGCTAAGTATCCGTGATCACTATTATTCATGGGGCCAGGGATATTTATAGATAATTTGGCTTCTTTCTTCTTCAATTTTCTTTAGGCATATTAAGAGTCAAAGCTGCTAGTGGTTGAAATTTTGCCTCTGGTTTTAAGGTTTAGGTTTTTAGGTCTTTAGGTTGTCGAGAATTAAAGATGGACACTCTAATCCATTTGCGATGCACATCCCCAGATGAATAGAAGTCCTTTTTGGGTAGCGTCTCAGAATAAATCCTCACTTTAGTTTGTAGGGAGGTTGGTGGCAGCGCTTTTATAAATTATGATATGTTGATGTTATTAGGTTGAGATTTCCTTGAAAATCTTGATAGATACCATGTCTACACAGACATTACATCCCATTTTTTTGCATCTCTCCTTGACCTCAGAGGAGAGAAGGTTGAAATGCTGATGCTGCTGAGGAAGGTTTTTAAAGAGAAATTCTTGGAGGATGATGTCAATGTTGCTATTTTTGTGGAATTAGAAGTGGGGATCCCTTGGCTAAGAGATATACCCAAGATGTTGGAGCCGGGTAGAAATGTGGCCTAACAACCCTTTATGTTGAACCTCAATGATGAGAAACTGATGCGACACATGAAATGGGCATGACTTGGGAGGGATTTTCTCCATAAATGGTTTTTCCTTGATGAATTGGATGAGCCAGAATACACATGGCTTGAAGAATTCTCAGAGATTATCCTCTCTGGAAAATTCTACTCAGATGAAAGGGACGATGAAGATCCCCAATTTACCCATTCCCATTACCTTGGTGTTTTGACAATGGACATGCAAAGTTTCAATTTTTTGTTTTTCTTTTTTATACCGATACCATCATAGCATTGGTCCACTGCCAGTGCCCTAGTAGGCTAGTAATAGTAGTAGTTTAGTTTTTTGGGGCTAGTAGTAAGAACCTAGCAAGTTGCAAGTTTGCAACCCTAAACCCCCTCATTTTTGCTTCAAATTTTTGGAGGTACAATGACAAATGTAAATTTTTAGAACATGTTAATGGAATTTTTGCAACTTCATTTTAGTTTTCCTTTTAAGTTTTATGGATTTAACAATTTCAATTTCATCACTTTGCACTTAGCATCTTCTTTGTTAAAATATCGATTGTCATATTCTACTTTGATTGTATCTATCCAAATAAGGGTTTCAATTTGCATTTTATGGGTAAAAAAAGATTCTTAGCCTTCTCTGTGATTGCAATATTTTAATTAGTTGCTTTATCTATGCTTTAGAAATTTAAGTATGCTTCAGTAGAAATAACGAAGTGATGGATTAGTACTTCCATTTTTAAATCTAAGATTCTGAATTTTTAAAACGATTAAGTTTCTTTATTTGTCCATAGACAAAGCAAGTTTATATTTTTAACATTTAAAATATTTTTATTATTGTTTACTAATTAATTCAGATCAATTTCATCAACTTAAAAAATAATTATAAAAAGTATGTGGTCTACATTGATAGATTATATGCCAAATTTGCCAATGTCAATATACCATATCGATGTGTAGTTTTGATTATAATACAAATAGAAATAATTAAATTAATAATAAATATTGATAATTGAATTTAATTTTAAATTCAAAGTTAAATATTACTCAATATATAATAAATTGTTCAACATTTAATTTAATAAACAATTAATAAATTTTTGGCGTATGGTGTATTTCTGGCCGAAGCGGAAATAAAACCCAAGGTCCCAATTTTTGCAGAACACTTTTAGAATAATGACACGTGTCCACTCAGGTAGGCGTCAATCAATGATGACATGTGACCAATGACAAAGCAAAGGTGAATGGAACCTATGACACCTGATAGTGACTGTCAACGACCATTGGATGAAAAAAAGATCAACGACATACGGTATATTTTGAGCAGAAAGGGAAAAGAAACCCCATTTTTACAAACCTATTCTGGAATCATGACATGTGTCCACTCACATAGTTGGTTTCATTCGATGAATCGATGATGATGTGTGAGGTGACTAGGTGACTACTAGTACAGTAGTACTGACAAGCCAAAAGTTAATGGGACCTGCGCCACCTAATAGACTATCAATGACCAACGACCGTTGGATGAGCATAGATCAATGACCCAAGGTGTATTTAGGGCCAATTTGGGGAACTGTCACCTATTTTTGCAAATGTACCCCAGAAACAAGGCATGGGTTATGAGTTAACACTCATGACTTAGCTAAGTATAATTAAAATCTATATTGGAGTAAAACTAAACATTTAATAAATGTAAATTGTAATAAGTAATAATCAATAAGCTCATTTTTAGGTCTCGAATCTCTAGCTAAAGTTGTAGACATATGTCAAATGATTAAGTAAAAAATGTCTTAGTGACATCAGATATCTGTCTTCATAAAGAAGAAATAAAATTTAACTCGAGTCACGATTGACAACTCAGTACTCATGAATGTACAATTTTTTCCCTTTAGGTTTTCAATCTAAGTTTTCAGCTCTACTTCTAACTAGTATTGGAGATTCAGAAATGGGTTACGACTTCTAGGTTGAGGATTGAGGAATGTAACAAAGTCTCTTATCTCTCTACCCATTCATTGTCTACATAAATTCAAATAATAGGTAAAATCCTAAGCACCTACATCCCACCTTTTGAATTTTTCAAATCTCATGGTTTACTGTTTAGATTGTAGAACTAAAATAGTGGTTTAATTTTGAATCACTCCTATAAATTGTAGCTGTGTAGAATTATTTGAATTGTAGTTGTGTAATAAATACTAATACTACAATGAAAAAAAAAAACACAAGTTTATGAGTAAAAGGAAAAGACAGGACACAAAGATAATAGACTTCCACAAACTGGTTAAAACACCAGGTTTCATTGATGAATTCCATGATATTTATGATCCTGTTATCCATGGAAATAAGAGAATCATGGAAATTAGATTTTCACTTTAAAATAAGTGGAAAGATCCAATGAAGGATTCAAAATTTTATCCATTTAACAACATGGTAAAGGAAATGACAAATAAAATTGCAGTGTGGGTTGCTAGGTCAGCACACATGGCGTTACCTCAAGTATTCCCTTGTCTAGAAATTGTCATGGTTTGCGCCAAAAATTGTGATGAAAATAGAAAATAATTTGTCACTAAAAATAATTAGGAGAAATTTTTTTCGATAACCAAGACTGAATTTTCTAGTCTTTTGGACCTAGGGTTTGAAGCACAAAACTCAAATGTGCACATTGAGCTGGGAAAGTTGGCAAAAAATTATGAAAAAATAGATGCAATACAAAAATATTTGTATATCAGAGGAATAAAAAGAAGCTATAGTCTGGATCAAGATCATAATCCTCCTTATGATTATGATATTTTTATGCAATGGGTTCAGGATAGTATTTCCTTGCTAGCATTTTTTTTGGCATTGGATAGTAACAAAGAAGTGGGTGCCAATATTTTTGAAATGATTTTTCATATTCATTATGAAAAAGAACCAATAAAATGTAATTTTATTGAGCACATTGTTCATTGCATGCAAGAAAAATTACTAATGACTAAAAGAGGTTCATATAAGACATTTAGATTCACAACATACTTGTGCTATCTTCTTTTATCAAAGTATCATGCAATATTTCAGACAAAAAAGCTTCAAAGTGAGGTCCAAATCCAATATATGAATGGACACTTGAGATAAGGATGAGTGATAACATAAGGAACTATAATAATTTAGCAGACTTCTTTTTGGAACCAATGTATCATAAAATTATAGGCACTCCAATGCCTAGATTAAGTGTGTCTTGTAGAGATTATATTCAACTCAGAAGTGAAATACAATTGGCTGACTGGTACTTCATGGAAGACAATACTGAGTTAAGGTTTTATGGTTCTATGGTAGAACCCTAAAAAATTCCAATACATGTGACAGAGAGGGTATTTTCATTGGAATATGTACAACAGATGGAGATCACAGATGTACTCTTTTATTGGAAATATGTTGAGTCAATGTGATTGAGAGGAGGGGGGGGGCAGTGAATTAGGAACCAATAAAACTTAATCCTTTTAATACAATATTACATTACCTAATCTGATTGCATGCATGAAATGAAAACTAATAAAACATCCACAATATTTGACACAATATTTGGTTACCCAAAAACCTTCCAAATAGAAAATAAAACTAGGGTGGAGATGGTACCCACAAGATTTATTATTGCAATATAAATTTATCCTATTAAAGATTACAATTGACCACTTCTGATGGTCTTCCCTGTTAGGAGCAATACAGACTGTTAGGTCCACCTTGTGAAAGGATTTAATACAATACAATCAAGAAATGCAACTCTGTTAGGAGATTTATAAAGGACTGTTAGGTCCACCTTGTTAGAGGATTTTGCTAATTCACCTGTTAGGATGAACCTGTAGATGATCTTTAGTGCAAATCTGATTTGCTGAATAAGATCCAATGATATAAACTAATCACCTGACTATGATGGATGAGTCTTTTTTGTTCCTTATACTGTTGTAGCCTCTTAAACAATCTGTATCTTCATATTCACATACATGCTTCAATTCATATATTCACATGCTCACACTCTATTTAGATAAACAAAATACTTTATATTTATACCTTATCCAAACCAAATGCAACTTTAACTCGGCTTCCATAAGATAAATTAACTTCTAACTATATAAGCTAAGTCGACCCAAAACTGTCACTCAGGTCCAGTGATCCACTCGGGAAATACACTGGCACTCGGGCATTATGATGTCACTTGGGAAACATACTACACTCTATCACTCAGGAAACTTTGTGTACTTAGGCTACTCTGATCACTCAGGTAATACTGATTACCACTATCTTCTCGGTTGACACTACCACTGCTCAGGTTACATAGTAACTGCTCAGGTTGCATTGTTGGCTCAGTCAACACTGTGATGACTATGTGTTTTTGCACTAATTGACAATATGTCTTGCCATAAGGTCATCAATCTCCCCCTTTGGCATTAGTGACCAAAAATACTTATCATGTTCAAAAAATGCTCAACCTTCTGAGTCAAAACTCCCCCTTACCATATGCTTGGGTACTTGCTCGAGTTTTGACAATAGTTCTGTGACTCGGTTAAAAATGACTTTTTTTTTTTCAAAATGATTTTTGTAACACTTATATATATCACTGCTCTACTTCTCTTTTGTACATGTATTTCCTATATACATATTTCCTATATATATCCAATATACATTTCCCCCTTGTTTTTGACACAAATGCCAAAATATATCTATATGGTAATACCAAAATAGGATAGGAAATCACTATGTACCTTTAAAATATGAGACAAAGTATTATCCCAATTATCCTGCAACACCTTCAGGATGTGTAACTCTATCTGTAACTCTACTGATAGCTCCATCATAAGCTTTACAACTGAAAAATTGTTATCATGAATAAAAGTATTAGCATGAGCTATATTCTTCTGCATTACATCCATGTGTGGAAGGAGTTGGCTCTACATGACTGTGAGATATTCTCTTGTCCTGGCTTCTTCCCTTAGTAATTCAGCCTACATATCTGTCAGATGCTTAATTTTCACAAAATGTGTTGAACTAGAACTTGGGTTAAGTGCTAATTGATTTGTACTTTCCTTCAGATCTGTATCAAACTTTGTCAGCTTTGTTTTGATTTCCATTGTGAAATTTGAAGTATCACTTAGCTTTATAAATAATGAATCAACATTATTTACTGTATTTTCTAGAGAGATAATAAGAGAATTTAGCTTGACTTGATCAATTGCAATCTTGCTTGCAACATTCTCTAGAACTTTATTCTCAAACTTTCTTTTTGCCTTCTACAATATTTTTTCTTGACCATTCAAATATTTATTGAGCTTGTAGACTATGTCTACAAGTTGGTCCATAATGGAATCACTCTCATTTACTTCTACTTCTAGTTCATCTATAAATATACCTTTGATGTCTTCCAACACTTTGTTTCTCTTCTTTTCTGCTCAGAGCTTGTGTGGCTCTTTTCTTCCATAGTGATGCAGGAGCATCCTGGGTGTAAGGGCAATCTTGCATCACCCAAAAATATGTATTTTTCTATTCAATAAGGGCTATTTTGTATGAAGCTTCTATTTTTGGAAACTTACTATTTTTAGTAAGTTGGTTGTTTGAACTCAGAATGTTCTAATTTTCCAGGTGAAGGTTCATCTTAGTCATATAAGAATGCCAGTTGAATTTCATTGCCAGATC
>MU225679.1:1031307-1043004 GCA_018584345.1 Thuja plicata | reverse complement strand
TGAATTTCATTGCCAGATCATCTGTATTGGCAAAGTTATTAAGGATTTACTGTTGAGATTTTAGGGTGCAAAACCTTTGAGCTCAATTTTCAGGACCTTAGAGGCTCCAGATCGAGGTCAAACCCCTGGTTGACTAGAGCTTCACTAGTCAAGCACTGTAGATCGCGATCTCCCCTTTCTGAAAAGTGGTTATAATAGCCAATCGGAGCTACGGTTCAAAAGTTATGGTTTCTGGAAGTTGGGATACCTAATCTCATGTTTGTAAATATTTAAAGCTGACCCTTTTGTAATAAAAGTGAAAAATAATTAAATGCTAAGGGTAGTCAGCCTTAATGGCTAAATTTCTGGAACCTTCTCGGGTGGTGGAAAATTGCCTATTTAAGGAAGGCCCGTGGTGTTTTCTAGGGTACTTCTGGGTGGTTATTTGAGGCTTTTTCCTACAGATTATTGTAAGGGATGCCCATGTGGCTTTTGATATTGTAATTCTAAAGTTTGTAATTCCACATTTGTGGAGCCAATAAGAACCCAATTTTCTGTTCTTGCAAATTTTTGTTGTTTCTCTTTGTTTCTATCGTGTACTTGTGGTATTAAGGGGAGTCCCCTTCATCACATAGCTCCTCTAGTGTGTCTATTTTCTCTACTAATAGATTGGATAAATCCCAATTTGGAATCACAATGTCTTGCTCAAGATCAATATCATCAGTGATTTTTTCTTTTCCTTTTCCACTGTCCTTAGGATTGGGTGAAGGAACACTTTCCTTACCTTTTCCACTGTCATCCACTTTCTTTCCTTCCTCTATTTTCTCTTCAATATTCAGTTGGAATAGGTCATTGACATTTTTTGCACTAACTGTAGGGTCTGAATCAAATGTAGCATCTGTGCTCACTAAAGGAGTGCTCACAGTTACCTTCTGTGACTCGGTCAAGCTTGGCCATGTAGTAGGTCGAGCCTGGTGCTCGGTCCCTACTAGTCCTTATGTTGATTTAGTAGACTCATCTTTTCTCGGAGATAGGATGATATGTATAGGTGATTTTAGTAGAGATGCCATTACATCTACTGCTATCTTCTCTACATTGGATGCTTTGATGGATTCTACCTCAGGTAAATCTGCATCATCAGTCTTTTCCTTATGTTCTGTACTCGGTACTTCAGTCTTGTCTTCTTCTTTGATTTCTAAGACTATCTTCCATATGTTTTTAGCTGCATGAACTACATCCTCTATCTTCTTATTCAATACCTAAAAGGTCCTAAACCTTGGAGTGTGATTGCTTTCATATTTTTTCATTGCCTCTTTCACCTCTTTGTTTTTCATAGTAGGCATGGTTTGCCTCAATGTCTATTCTCTAATATATTTTTCTGTTCGAACATCATTTCTCTAGGGAATAGCTATTGCCTTGAATAGGTCTTTAGGCATGTGACTCTTCAATTCAGATGGATCATACTTCCATCTTGTCATCTTCTCTACAATTGCTTCCTCAATTTTTTTCTATTTATTCTTCATTCTATAAGCGTAATTCAGAGATTGCAGAGAACTCATACCACTACCTTCTTGTAAGGCTTCAATTTTCTTCTCAAAGGTAGGTGGAGGCTTCTTGAATGTGATTTAATCTTCTTCATCTTTCTTAGGTAATATGAGTTTCCTTCTTGATCTTCTTGGTTTTCTGGTTGTGATGACATGGGTAGGGGCCTTAGGTTTTTTCTTGAGAACTAGCCTCTTTTTCTTCTTAGAAGTATTTTCTTCTACCTCTTCCTCTTATTTTTTAGATATATCATCTTCTATCTTGATTTCAACTCCTTGTCTTACTAAGATAGAAGGTGAAGTCTTTCCATACTTCTTTCCAAACTGTTCCAACCTCTTCTTTCCTCTTTTTAGAATCTTAGGAATCTCAATCTCTATTGAAATTCTACTCTTGGCTTCTTCATATGTACCAAATTAAGGTGCTTTGGGGTCAATAGGCTCATTCACAAGAGCTTCAATGATGTTCTTGGACCCATCTATGTTAACCTCATATGCAAGGGGTTTCACCCATGCAACCTTAGGTCTGAATTTTGGAATATATGTACTTTATCATAGTCAACTAGGAAAAAAATATCATTCTTATGGTCTTCAACCAATGGTTTAGGAATTCTATACCTATTATGCATCGTTTGTCTGATTCCTCAAAATGTGCATCCATGATTCTCTCAAAATCATCTCCTAATTCAGCTATGAATTCGTTTATCTGATATATTATGGGTTTGTCCTTCTTCCAAACAATTGTGCCTTTGGAAGGGAAAAAATTCTAAATGTAAAAGAATATGTAGACCAGAAGTGATCCAAACTTACATGGATTGGTCTTTGATGCCTGGATTCTTTCTATTTTCTTGCTCAATTGGATGAGCTACAACTCAACAATGTCAAATGAGAGGTTGTTCTTGACCACCTTGTATGCCAATTCCATAGCCTCACATGGTACGCTGTTAGGTCTTCTAGAGCTATAGATTTTGTGAGCAATAACATGAATCCCAAACTTCAATTCCATATCAGTTACTCCATTAAATCTCTTGCCTCTGCCATCCCACTCAGCAATAGTCTTCTCAGCTAGGACATCCTGGGGCAGGGTTTTGGTGGCTTTAGACTTGTCCAACATAGGATACCCTGTAACACCATGTATCATTGTCTTTGTGATTTTCACTAGTTGCTCTAGCCATAGATGCATGTCATGAACATGGCTTCGAATGAACCTAATCTACCTAACCTATAAATTTTGTGGCATATGCATGATGTGAGTCAAACCCTTGAATTCTAGGTGTTTGTGCTCTGGCTTTGGATTTTTGGCATCACAAAGTTTATCATAAGCACTCTTCATTTCCAATGTTCCAAGTTGTTGAATTGTGAAATGATAGAAGGCTCAGATGTCATTAATCAACAATACCCTTGGAAAAATTAGGGAATGAGCTCCCATCAGGTATCTCCTCTGTAATCGCTATATGAAGCTTAAACTTAGGAGGTTCGTAGATTGCATTCTTGAGAAGAATTTTGGATCCTTTCTTAACCTTGCTTCTGGATGTGGATGCCATTATGCTCGGAGGTTCAATAAAACTTTGCAACTTAAAACTTTCAAATACAAATTTTCTCTTAATCACTTAAGGCACTGTGTCACTGTGCAGACTGAAAGATATGTAAATAATAACACTTTCAATTCATCTTTTATAAGATATTTTACCATTGAGTTTTCATTAAATGCTTCATACATGGTAGCTGGCATAGCTCGGTATGAAGCTCGACAAACACTAACTTCTATATTTTCAAAACTATACAACCTGACTTAACTTGGTTAAGGCTGTGCAACTCAGGTGTTACTGAGATCTTGACTCAATTAAAACTATAGTATGTCCTAGTGCATCAATATGTTGATTTGGACTTACTATCACGTGTGGAACTGATGTAGGATGTCTTGTATGCATAGTTCCAGTAGTTTCCTTGCATCTTTATTCAGAGATGGTAGATCCACCCAATTCATTGCTTTGGGTGTCATTTGATCCTTCATTTTTTGATCTGAAATCTCAAGAGATTTTCTTACCCACTGTTGATTCATCTGAGTTCTAATTTTAGAAAATTTTCTTTTCCTTTCTCAAAACCAGTATCCACTTTCTCCATGTTCATGCAATTCTTGCTTAGATGACCGATTTGTTTACATACATAACATCTTTTAGTAGGATTACTTTTTCTGAGGTGAGTCTTTATACAATTTGCACCAATATGACCATATTCACCATAGTGACAACATCTACTCCTTGTGTTGTAATCCCAACCAAAAATTTCTTTAGCTAGTTGTTCAACAGGGTTCCATTTCTTAGTTCTGCATCCGGAGGATTTGTGACCTTGTTTGTTACAATTGAAACATTTACCTTCAAACTTAGGTTTCTCAATGCATTCACTTTTCCTATGTCCATGCTTGTTGCATCTGTAGAATTTACTATTAAGCTTTGATTTTCCATTGCTCCAACACTTGTTTGTTGTGTGCCCTAACTTGCCACAATGATTACAAGTAGGTTTTCTATTCTTTTGAGTTCCTTGTTGTGAGGAATCACCTTGTTCAGTATAACCTAATCAAGTCTGTCCATGATGTCTGAGTTGAGTTTTCTCTATCAACTGATCCATGCTTCCTTGTGAATTCATCATACTCTCGTTGGTCTATTTTTCAGTATTGAGATCATTCTGCAGTCTTTCATTTTCTGTCCTCAAATTGATAACTTCTTGATTTACATTATTGAGTTGATTTATCATATCTTCTTTTTGAAGTGACAAATGATGGATTTCATTTTCTTTCTCCTCTAATATTTTACTCAACAATCTTTTATCTTCTTGTTTCATTTCTATGTCATTTTCTACTTGACTCTTTTGTTCTATGACTTCAAATATTCTGACTGAATGAATTTCTTGTTCTCTTTTCAATTTTCTAACTTCTTCATGTAAATTGAGATTGTTTTCTAGTAGGTCTTCAATTTATGCATCTACTTCTATGAAACTTCTTTCTTTGCATATGTCATCAATTATTTCTTCTATGTAACTTTTTTCATTCATCTGTACTGCTAAATCTTTTCTTATTTTCAGGGAAAGAGAGGGATGCTCCTTGAGTTTCTTGATCTGATCCATGGCCACTTGTAGATCTATCTTTTCATTTTCAATGGCTTTATCCAGTCTGTATATTTCCATTGCCTCTGATCTTTGCTCAAGCTGTTAAACTTCTATAGAGATAACCTTTAACTTTGATACCAATTGTTGGAAATATGTTGAGTCTATGTGACTGAGAGGGGGGGGGGTGAATCAGGAACCAATAAAACTTAATCCTTTTAATCCAATATTATATTATCTAATCTAATTGCATGCATGAAATGAAAGGTAATAAAACATCCACAATATTTGACACAATATTTGGTTACCTAGAAACCTTCCAAATAGAAAGTAAAACTGCGGTGGGGATGGTACCCACAAGATTTATTACTGCACTATAAATTTAGCGTGTTAAAGCTTACAATTGACCACTTCTAATGGCCTTCCCTATTAGGAGCAATAAGGACTGTTAGGTCCACCTTGTGAAAGGATTTAATACAATACAATCAAGTAATGCAACTCTGTTAGAAGATTTATAAAGGACTATTAGGTCCACCTTGTTAGAGGATTTTTCTAATGCACCTGTTAGGATGAACCATTACTAGATGATCTTCAGTGCAATTTTGATTTTCTGAACAAGATCTAATGATATAAACTAATCACCTAACTATAATGGATGAGTCTCTAATGTTCCTTATATTGTTGTAGCCTCTTAAACAATCTACCTCTTCATATTCACATACATACTTCAATTCATATATTCACATGCTCACACTCTATTTGGATAAACAAAATACTTTATCCAAACCAAATGCAACTCTAAGTCGGCTTCCATAAGATAAATTAGCATCTAACTATATAAGCTAAGTCAGCCCAAAACTGTCACTCGGGTCTAGTGATCCACTTAGGAAACACACTGGTACTCGGGCATTATGCTATCACTTGGGAAACATACTACACCTGTAACTTGGACTACTCTATGTACTCAAGATACTCTTATCACTCGAGTAATATTGATTACCACTCTCTGCTTGGTCAACACTGCCACTGCTTGGGTTACATAGTAACTTCTTGGGTTGCACTGCTGGCTCGGTCAACACTATGATCACTAAGTGTTTTGGAACTAATTGATAATATGTCTTTCCATAAGGTCATCACTCTTTAATGGTCAGCAAAAGAAAATGATATTTCCTTCCTTGCCTTTCTCATTTGGAGGGTTTACATTTGAGAGAAGAGGATTCAAAGTGGCACATGCTTTTTTTTTACAAATTTTCATTTTGCTATTGATAGTCACTGAAAGTATGATCCAATCAACATAATTGGATCAAATATTAGGGAGAATGGGAACTCCGCAAGAAAATGTCAACATGAGAGTATGCCATTGATAGAAAATTTAAAAAACATGGAGTCTTGGGACAAGGTCAAAAAAGAGATGGAGATATACGCCACTGGCAATAATATTTCAATACAATAATTGTCATCACAAATTATGGAATTGTACAAACATAAAGGAAAATTGCAGCATAAAACATCCTACAATTTCTACTAGATAGTTGTTCAACCATCTATAAAAGCTATTCCAAAAGACCTAGTGAGTTAATGTAAACATGGTAATTGGACTCAAACTAAAATTTATGATTTTTGGGAAATGAGGGGAAGAATCTTGGAGAGCCAAAGACCTCTGCAGATATTTATAAAGTGGAAGTGGATGAAATATTTAGCTGTTTGTGGAATGAGGACAATCCAGTTGAATCATATCACAGTGATGATGATCATCAAGATAATGAGTATGGGCAGGATTCTATGAATCCCACATCCAGTGATGTATATTCAATTTTTACTGGAGTCAATGTGTCCACAAAAGAAAAATATAGAAAAGGGGCAGAGATTGTAGAAAAATGGGTTTTCCAGGTTGGGGTAGTCTCGGTCCCACAAGACAAGGGCCTTGGTTTCCACTTTCCACACTTGATCCACCAAAATATGGTGAGACACTAGTCCTTGGAGGTTCATCAGAAAAGGTACTACTTAGTCTGATACCCTTGCACCTTCATTTGTTCTAGCTTTGAATCCAATTTTGCCTTTCCTAAGCACTAAGATTAAATCTAAATCAAGTGCCACTCCCACTGGTGGGGATGGCATGGTTAGTACTAGTGGTTCGAAAAGGACATTACAACTGGACATGAAATCAATGGATCCCAGAGATCAAGGTAGTGTAAAGAAGCAAAAGGATATGACAACAATGCCAATGGTGTCTGTGACTGTGAGACCAATAATTGCCACACCTTTAGGAAACAGCCCTCTGAACAGTCCAACAACTCCACTTATAATGGGCTAGGGTGTTACTGTTACTAATCTATATGGTGTAATTATTAGAACCACAGGTGGAAGCTTGTACATCACTGCAAGTTCTATTTCACCTTTCAAACATTCAATTGTGTCAAAAAACCTAGATTTTTGTTCCAATAATTCTGTAACTAACAAAAAAACATAAAATAGGAATAAAAAAGAAAACTAAGATATTAAAGAGGGATGAAACTGCTGCAGCTCGTGATGCAGAACCTATATCAAATTGGTTATTTCCCACATATGAACCAAACAAAGAAATGTTGGAGTTCATGGTTATTATGGCCCCAACTAGAGATAATAATCCACCAAAGAGTGAGTTAGATCCATCTGAATTTCACATTAGCACCCTCCAAATGGATTTATCAAAAATTAAAAAAATGTGGACAAGATAAACGTGTCAAAATTGACCAACCAAGTGGTCTACAGTTTAGTGATGAAGTTGCAAAGAGAGAAAGGAAAGCTTCTGGATAGAATAGAAAAGTTATAGGTAGACCTGGCAAATCAAAAGGCAAAGGAGAAAGCAAAGGATAATAGGTACAAAGAATTACAACAAAGGATAAAAAAAATTTCCTCCAAAGAAGCAATTACACAACAAGAACATATGGATGTAGAACTGAAAATTTTGAGGGAAAAATTGGAAGAGAGAAATAAAAAAGTTGAGGATGAAAAATCCTCTTTAGTACATTTATACAAAAGTGTGGAGAATACGATACATGCAAACAAAAAATTAAATAAGGAATTGGAGAATGAGAGGGTAAAATCAAAACAATGGGAAGAGAAAACAGAGGAAATAAGAAAACAAAAAGAACACCAGTTGTCAGAATTGAGAGAAGAGATAAAGAAGGCAAATAATATAATTAAAACTTACAAAAACAACTTGAATGACAAAGTAAAAAAATATAGTCAAGCAAATACAACAAGACATTTGGGGGAGAATAAAGGTGAGTGGTGATACTTTGTGTGATTGGTTTGAATTGAATGAAATTCTTAGAGATGTTTTTGGGAAGCTCAAAGAGCATGTTGAGTAGAACAAAAAAATTTCTCAAATAGAGAATATTTCAAAATAGATATTGCAAAAAATCAACACAACCGGTGATAGGTATTTGGAAAGAAAGGGAATTAATGACCACATTCATGCAACAATAAAGGCAACATCTATGGAATGAGGAGAATCTAGTTGAATCATATCACAGTAATGATGATCACCAAGATAATGAGTATGGGCGGGATTCTGTGAATCCCACATCCATTGATGTATATTCAATTTTTACTGGAGTCAATGTGTCCACAAAAGAAAAATATAGAAAAGGGGCAGAGATTGTAGAAAAATTGGTTTTCCAGGTTGGGGTAGTCTCAGTCCCACAAGACAAGGGCCTTGGTTTCCACTTGCCACACTTGCTCCACAAAAATGTGGTGAGACACTAGTCCTTGGAGGTTCATCAGAAAAAGGTACTACTCAGTCTGATACCCTTGCACCTTCATTTGTTCCAGCTTTGAATCTAGTTCCGCCTTTCCTAAGCACTAAGATTAAATCTAAATCAAGTGCCACTCCCACTGGTGGGGATGGCATGGTTAGTACTAGTGGTTTGAAAAGGACATTACAACTGGACATGAAATCAATGGATCCCAGAGATCAAGGTAGTGTAAAGAAGCAAAAGGATATGACAACAATGCCAATGGTGTCTGTGACTGTGAGTCCAATAATTGCCACACCTTTAGGAAAAAACCCTCTAAACGGTCCAACAACTCCACTTATAATGGGCCAGTGTGTTACTGTTACTAATCTACATGGTGTAATTATTAGAACCATAGGTGGAAGCTTGTACATCACTACAAGTTCTATTTCACCTTTCAAACATTCAATTGTGTCAAAAAACCCATATTTTTGTTCGAATGATTTTGTAACTAACGAACAAACAAAAAATAGGAATAAAAAAAACTAAGACATTAAAGAGGGATGCAACTGCTGCAGCTCATGATGCAGAACCTATATCGAATTGGTTATTTCCCACATATGAACCAAACAAATAAATTTTGGAGTTCACGGTTATTATGGCCCCAACTAGAGATAATAATCCACCAAAGAGTGAGTTAGATCCATCTGAATTTCACGTTAGCACCCTCCAAATAGATTTATCAAAAATTAAAAAATGTGGACAAGATAAACGTATCAAAATTGACCAACCAAGTGGTCTATAGTTTAGTGATGAAGTTGCAAAGAGAGAAAGGAAAGCTTTTGGACATAATAGAAAAGTTATAGGCAGACCTGGAAAATCAAAAGGCAAAGGAGAAAGCAAAGGATAATAGGTGCAAAGAATTACAACAAAGGATAAAAAAAATTTCCTCCAAAGAAGCAATTACACAACAAGAACATATGGATGTAGAACTAAAAATTTTGAGGGAAAAATTGGAAGAGAGAAATAAAAAAGTTGAGGATGAAAAAGCCTCTTCAGTACATTTATACAAAAGTGTGGAGAATACAACACATGCAAACAAAAAATTAAATAAGGAATTGGAGAATGAGAGGGTAAAATCAAAATAATGGGAAGAGAAAACAAAGTAAATAAGAAAACAAAGTGAACACCAGTTGTCAAAATTGAGAGAAGAGATAAAGATGGCAAATAAAACAATTAAAACTTACAAAAACAACTTGAATGACAAAGTAAAAAAATACAGTCAAGCAAATAAAACAAAACATTTGGGGGAGAATAAAGGTGAGTGGTGATACTTTGTGTGATTGGTTTGAATTGAATGAAATTCTTAGAGATGTTTTTTGGAAGCTCAAAGAGCACATTGAGTAGAAGAAAAATATTTCTCAAATAGAGAATATTTCAAAATAGATATTGCAAAAAATCAACACAACCAGTGATAGGTATTTGGAAAGAAAGGGAATTAATGACCACATTCATGCAACAATAAAGGAAACATCTATCTTTCAAAAATGTCAGAAACTAAGGGAAGGAGAGGAAATTGTGACCGTATATTGTAGAAATCTCGCCAAGATGCATAGAAAAAACTAAAATGATAAGTCTTGGTTTTCCAAATATTGGTCTTGGTCCTAGTAGCTCATCAACAAAATTCGTTGGAAGAGAAGCTTACCAAAAAAAGTTGGACACAATGACATCTAATTTAGGCAAGCTTCAAAAGAACCAGTGATAGGTATTTGGCAATAAAGGGAATTAATGACCACGTTCGTGCAACAATAAAGGTAACATTTGTCTTTAAAAAATGTTAGAAACTAAGGGAAGGAGAGGAAATTATGGTCGTATATGGGAGAAACATCACCAAGATGAATAAAAAAACCACCAAAATGATAAGTCTTGGTTTGCCAAATCTTGTTCTTGGTCCTAGTAACTTATCAACAAAATTCACTAGAAGAGAAGCTTACAAAAAAAAGTTGGAGGACACAATGACATCTAATTTAGGCAAGCTTCCTCAAGACACAACCCATGAAGGCATTTCAAAATGCATCAAAGCATTGATAAATTTAAATTCAGTATTGGATGGATTTTTGCTTTCAAGTCACTCTTCCAAGTATGGATGACTGAGGAGGTTACAAGTCATTTACTATAACTTGAAAACATTTGACCTTCCAAACTACGCAAAATGGATCATACTAAAAAAATTGGTTGAATCATCTCATCAATCATGTAGTATGTGAAATTAATTTCAATCATATCTATATTTTATTTCTAATGGCTTGAATTGAGTTTAAAGTTTGAACTTTATTTTTTGAACAAGATTAATGTAGCAGATCAGATGCTATTGCTAATTTACTAAACCAACATGTCAAATGCAAAAATCTATAGTTGTAGAGATGTACTTGTCTTATTGATTTTTATTTTGATACTTCACATGAGGCAAATCAACTTGAAGCTATTGTTGCTCCCTTGTTTCTATAAAAGGGAATTTAGGGTCATTGCTAAGGGTATTGTACTATTGAGTCATTGACTTTTGCAAAAAGAATCACACAAAGTTGTGTACTTACTACTATTAATGAATGATTTGTTTTTTTTTTTGATCGGTAAAAGGCGTAGGCCAAACATTTTATTATAAAATTTGCGAATTTACAAAAAAGCTCCATTCTCTACGGGCACTAGTAGGAAAGAATGGAGAAGAAAACCTCCAGTATTGCCTGGGACCTAAGGTCCAGAATTCACAATACAATAATTACAACACAATCAATAAGAGGGCATTCCCTCTTTTATAGACTAGATGAAAGCATTCCTTCGAGAAATTACACGATTTGATATCACAAGTTCTTTAGTAACAACTATTGTTGAAGGCATTCCTTCAAAAATTTCAAGATATAAAATCACTACTTCTTTGGTAGCATCTGTCCTGGATAGGCTTTAAGAGATCATAGGGATGAAATCTTGAATCAGATTACCATAGTTTCTTTTATAGTTCCCATTCATGTCTTTCCTTTATCTGTAAATCAAAAAACTATGGAAAACCTGTCTAAGACTTAGATAATTGTTAGTATCAAAACATATTTATTATCCTTCATATGAACTTGAAAAACTCCTAATTTAGAGTTTCCCTTCCTTCTTTAGACCAGATTGTAGGTTTAAGATAAGGATTAAAAAAAATGCTATCTCTCTACAATTGCTCGTTAAGCATGTTTCACCAACAGAGACTAGCCCATAGATGGAAAAAAATGAGTCAAAAAAGAAAATCCTGATTTCTCAATACTTCTTCTCAAAATTATCTTCCTATATTTCTATGATTAGAACATACTAACACCTTCTCA
>MU225679.1:1011043-1028225 GCA_018584345.1 Thuja plicata | reverse complement strand
ATATGATTTTACATCTAAATATATCTATCTTTTTAAAAACCAAAATAAAAAAGTTACATTAAAACTCTATTTTATTCAAGTATGCAACCTACGAAAAACCAGATAACTGAATGACATTCATGCTTCCCAATTACCATATGGATACCTGCTTAGTATCTTTTCACATAGCTAGAGCAATCTTATGAGGATTTTCAATACTTATACTTTGATCTATCCTTTGAATATGTTAATTCCCATCACATAACAAATTAGAAGTTTTAATCTAAAACCAAGAGGAAATAACATCTTAATTCTTTAAACGTGCTATATATATATATATATATTACTTTTATACTTTGTAATATAGTGCTTTTTCCGCTATTCCATAGTACTTACCTTACTTAAGTGCTTAATTACAGACCCATATTCTACTAAGATTTCTTACTACAAAATGAAAAGCTGCTATGTTTCTTACCCTTTCTTTAAACAGTATGCAGAAGACTTATATCAACTATAATTATAACTATCAAAAAAAACCTTATGGCTTCCTACAGATTCCTTTTATTCTTTCTTGAGCAATTCATAGCTCTAGTCCCCTTCACCTTTTTTGACAATGATGATGACCACCTCATCCTCAGCCGAGTCCTGCACATATTTGGAGCATTTCTTTATCGAAGGCACTATAATACAAAATTTTCCATATCCAAGTCATCCAGATTCTCTAGGATTTCAAAGCCCTCATCTCACCAATATTTGAGGAGCTCATCTTTGTCCATATCTCTCTTAAGTATCTATTTAACCAAAAAGTCCAGATTCCTCTGCATTTCAGGCCAGTGAGTGTCAAAGCTCTTTTCATGTTTGATAACTATCATCGGAACTCGTTGATTGTCAGGGATATCCTTTAATTTTGCATTTATCATATTCATTGTTACTTCCACAAAAGGGATAGTTAAATGATTACTAATGCTATAAACCATATTTTCCAAACCTCCCAATATATCGTCTAAAAAGGTTAACTAAGTGACTTCCATGATCTCATTCTTCTTCCAGCCAGCAAAGGTTGTCAAAGCGATGAAGAGACCCACAATGTTACCATTCATTCGAAAAGTGTAGGAATTGTCAAAGTGGGCATCCCCCAAGCCCTTCTCCAAAGCCCTCCTTGTAGTTTTTGGAATGGGCTTCAATATCTTATTCCATCTTTTAGGCTTTATTGTGCCTCAAAAAGCCATAGTACGGTAAATGCCCAGCGGAAACGTAATTATCCTGGTTTCCATCCTTACTGTTAATTTCTCTTCACAGCTTCAAATTTTCTTAGCTCACTCTTGACAATGCTTCTTGATTCTTCTCTATATTTAAAGTGAGATACCAAATGTTTAACCCTGTATTAATCACTTGTTTAATCGCCATTCCCTAGGTAATGATTTTTCCTTTACGCCACTTAGGTATTTATTATGGGTGTACAGACATGTGGGTTTAGATTGATATTTTAACTCCTCCTTAATTGCATAAGTACCTAAAATCTCACACAACTCAATCTCGAGAGCTTTAGATGAGGTAGGAATGTGAAAATCATACTTATCTTATTCGAAAAATAATTGCTCTGTAATCATAATCAAAAAAGGAGGAGAGAGGAGTAAAGATGACTCATCAAGATTATAGAGGTTTATAAGTACTATTAATATGAAACTCTCTACTTCATGATGATGGCAATTGCTCCCAAATAATATTTGTCAAATATAATTTTCTCTTATAGTATTTACAATTTTATTTTATTTTGTTTAACTATAAAGGATTTACTAGTTAAGAGTTAGGAACTGGTCACTTGCCCGAATGGCTAATTCACATGTTCAGTATAAACCTACGCTAAAATATTATTAATTGTGTTAAGTTGAAAGGAGTCACAAGGTGCTGTTGCCGGTTAGATGATAGAGTCTACTCTCCTTTAAGAAGAGAAAAATACCTGGGGGTAAATTGGAAAACTGGGAGAATTTCTTTAAGAATTCATTGCCTAACTGGTGACTGAGAGACAACCCTACCCCCCAGATTTCTTAAGACAAAGGACATAAAGAAAACTCTTACCTTCTATATGATAATAGGAGACAACCCAAAATGATATAAAATAAGATAGTTTAAGTAGATAAAATAAAAAAATGAAAATCCCTGTATCTATCTATATTTAAATCTATATATTATTAGCTCATATAAAGATGTAATAGAACTCATTAAGGGTTAATAGTTATAGAATTGTGTAATAGAACTCATTTAAGCATTAATTGTAATATCGTGCTATAGAATACTTTGCTAATGACATAGAAATAACCCTAATATGAAAGATTTTAAAGAGAGAAACTGAAATGCTTTAAAAATCTGTATAATTATTATTTAATATGATGCGACCCAAAACATATTAGATCCCTATTTTTATTCTTTCAATTTATTTTCTATTATAATTTTAAACTTGTAATTTTGTTTATTATTGCTATTGAGGGTCTATTGATTGATCTTTTGGAAATTTTCTATAGCCAGATTGGCTAATTCATCTGCATGGATATTACCTTCTCTGTAGATATGGTTAATTGTGATTTGTTCAAAGGAGTTGCATAATGTCAGTGGTGAAGAGAGAAAAGAGTCTAATCTCCAATTAAGAAGAGAGCCTTTCCTAAGGGCATTAATAATGATGGCGGAATCACCTTCAATATCTAGCCTTTTGATGCCTAACCGATGCCAGAGAGACAATCCTTCCACCAAGGCCTCAAGTTCTGCCCTATTATTTGTCTCTTTACCTATAAATCTACTGCACTGAGAAATTTCCATTCCTTCTGAGTCATGGATACTAAAGCCTATACCCGCCATACCTAGATTACCTCGAGACGCCCCATCGAAGTTAAGTTTGAACCAACCTTCCTGGGGTGGGGACCAGGTACAAGTGCTACATTTGTTATGGGGTGGGTTATCTCCACTGCCTATGAAAGGAGGGATTTTAATTCTGATCCATTTATTCCTCATACTTCCATCCCATTGAGTCATAATGGCTCCCTTATAATTACTCTTCATAATTTTATTATTGGCTACTTCAATTATGGAGCTTTCAATCTTATTTATTAGGTTGGGAACATCCATCTTAGAATCTTGAAAAAATCTCCTATTTCCCTCCTTCCATATTTCCCAGAGAACTATAGAAGGAGCTAGAGGCCATAAGAGAGAATAAATGGAGTCCTTATTAAGTTGTGGCCAAGACATAAGAAGATCCAAAATCTGGTTAGGGAAGGCTGACCTCTAATTGAGTTTATAACAAAGCCAATCCCATACTTTTTTAGAAAAGGAAAATTCCAGGAGTAAATGATCCATTAATTCTTCTTGTACTTCAAACAGGGAGCATCTACTTAGGCCATTATAGCCCATATGCTAGAATCTCTCAGCAGTCAAGATTCACTTATTCCAAACTAACCAGGTAAAGAAACATGCTTTAGGCATAGAGCAATTACCCCATAATAAATTATAGGGAGGGGGGTCATTTTGGATGATAGTCTTGGATCTTAGAAGAATATAGCCATCTTTTATTTTGTGTCAACCTATCTTATTTCCATCCCATATAAGTCTGTCTTCTTGTTTTTAAAAAATGATATTCCTAGTTGCCAGAATTAATTTAAGATTTTCTACTTTCGTTCTAGGTAAAAGAAGATCATCACACTCCTTCCATTTCCAGCCATTCTTAGAATTCTTATCAAAGGTTACATAATCCTTAACCTTAGTGCCCCAAGATGCTTCCATGATGTCTTTAGATATGGACCAATCTCCTAAATAAGAAATGGCAGGATGTCCTTCCCATGAGTCAGTCCAGAACAGGGCATCTTCACCCTAACCAATATTCCAAGAGATCTTGTCTTGAATAATTGATTTACAGTCTAGCAGAAAGTTCCAAATTCATGAACCTCTAGGGGGATTAGTTTCTCTTAAAATATTAATAGGGTGTGGCTGGTTTAAGTATTTATGTGATAAAATATTAACCCATTTAAGGGTACGTGAGTTGATGATTTTCCATACAAGTTTAGCCCCAAAGGGTTTGCTCTGAAATTTAAGGTTTCTAATTCCCACTCCTCCTTCATGTTTAGGCCTATAGACCTTATCCCATGCAAGGAGGGAAACTTTCTATTTTTCTGTTGTCCCCTGCCAGAAGAAAGATCTCATAATTCTATTTAGTTTATTGCGTTGCTTAGCCAGGAGATCAATGTTAGTAATAACTGAGAGGGGGGGGAGGTTGAATCAGTGGCCTAAAAAATTTATCCTTTTAAACTTTAATCCACTAATCAATACACCTTAGATTATTAAGTCCCTACAAGATGCATGCCTTGAAATACTTTGAAATAATTAATTGTCTGTCGGTTTACCTTGTCTGTCATTATGCTCCTTGATTACCGATAAGTAGTAAAACTTATTTACCAATACTTAGTAAATATGCAAAGTATACCAATCAATCCAGAAATGCATATGTGAAATGTAAAACAATAAAGTAATAAACCATACACACATAACACATGGATTTTAATGTGGAAACTCTGTTAAGGGAAAAAACCACTGGGATCGGTACCCTAAATTTTCACTCTTCTGAAGTGAGCCCTGTTAGGAGCCAACCCTGTTAAAGGTTACAAACACACTGTTAAGTGCAACCTTGTTAGAGGATTTTTATACATAGGTTGTCACTTAGTATCTGGCATCTATTTTGCTACCATCCTTGAATCAACCTTCTTCTTAGACTATCAATAGGCTTTAGGAAAATCTTGCTACCATCCTTGAATCAACCTTCTTCTTAGGCTATCAATAGGCTTTATGCAAATTCAATGATACTTTCATGAATCAACCTTTTTGGCAATCTATTAGGATATACCTCAATTATAGAAGACTGTTAAGTCCTGCTCTGTTAAGAGACTTAATGCTTCAATGGTTAAACTAAAACACAATGACCTATTTCTAATGCAACTTGAATTATAGATTTTCAGATCTATTTAAGTACAATACCTCTCTGATGAATGTATCAATTCAATTCCTTTGGGCTCCACACTTTCTGCTTTGTGATGCTGTGCTTCACTGTTTGTCAGTGTCTGCAGAATTCTTTAGCTGTCCCTTAGCTTGATTGATAAGGACTGTATGAAGTTTATCCTTCACCAGTTTTTCTTCAGCATCTTCTTTCTATTCACTCCCCTTTCGTGTATATGATTTCATGTAGAAATGAATTATTATTGTCTCTTATATAGACATGATATTCCTTAATTCTTGATTCTTGATTCTTGGAGTGAGAAATAATCCAGGCAATCTGATTTATGACTTTAACTCCTGTTTTATCTCATAGTTATCTTCTTGCCAACTATATAAATCTTCTTTAAATGAATTACTTAACTGTGGTTGAATAAAACAAATAAACCAACCATTGAAGTCTATCCTTAAGCTCTGCCAGCCAGATATTTTATCATTTTCTAAACTCTCTATTCTGTCAGTCAATTCTACAGTTCACCGTCGGCGACAACAGCCAGTTCTGTCAGTGTAACTCTAGTTAGCTTCGGGATCTCCATCTGTTGGGCAACTCTATTTTTAGTTTTTCGGGCATCTTGTGATTATGTTTCATCAGGAAACACTATCTTCTTCTCGTCGAGCATCACTGTGACTTTTTCTCCGCCTTTATCGATGGTGTGCAGTCTGTTGATGTAGTCTATCACTTAGTGAATACTTAAATTTTATGCATTTCTAAAAGAATAATCATTGTTCCATTGATTCTCTCAAGTCTTTGGCATTATGTACATGATTGTACACATGATATCAAGTTGACATTAATGACAATACAAACCATTAACTATTTTAATGTCTTGCATCATCTTCAACTTAACATTATCAAACATTCAATTAGTTACATGTCATCAATCTCTCCCTTTGGAATTGATGGCAACATACTATATTATCACACTATACTATTTCTAATATAATATGAAATACAATTGTTGAGATTCATCAAATTACCAAACAATTTGTTTTGATAACTGATAAAAATGTCTGGCTACTAGTAAGCTCTATGTTAGCTTAGATTTGATTCTTGCAGCTTTCTGTGTTTCTTATTCTGATGTGTTGTGTCCTCTATTTGTATTAATTTCTCTCTTTTTACTGTTCTTTTTCTTCGATGCCACTATCTTTTGTTTGCAACTTTTATACAAGTTCTCTCCCTATGGATATGATCTCTCCCTTTTTGGAGTAATCTGATAATGAATAGTTTTTGATGATAATATGGATAAATTCTCTCCCTTTGACAACAATGCCAAACAAATATTTTTCAAATATCTGACATTAATGTCAAATAACTATTTTCTTCTATCCATAATATATTCCTTGAATTTCCCTTATCCATCATTAATACAACAATATGCTCTGGTGCTCAGTTCTTATATATACCTTTTTTTATATAGATGTAGCTTTGAAGTTCATCTTTTGCTTGCATCAATCATGAATGATATTCTGATAATATATGGCTAATGCAGCCTTCAGTCCTTTACTGACTGGTAGATATGGGTTTGACCCCTAGACTCTTTCTTAGGTACTCAAATGTATCCTTGGGCAGTGGCTTGGTGAAGATATCAGCCAATTATTCTTTTGATTGCACATATTCAAGTATCACATATTTTTCTTGAACTTGTTCTCTTAAATAATGATACTTGATGGCAATGTGTTTAGTCTTTGCATGCATGACTAGATTCTTGGAAATGTTTATTGTACTGGTGTTATCACAATAGATAATTACTGGTTCTGTGATCTTCATATGCATACCTTCTAGCAACTGTTTGATCCATGCAATATTTGAGCTTCTGCAGTAGACTGAGAGATGCATCCTTGCTTCTTGCTAATCCTTGTGACAAGTCTGTCATCCATAAAGAATGCTCCTCCAGTTGTGCTCTTCTGGTCATCAAGATTTCCAGCCCAATCAGCGTCGATAAACACTTTTAGTTCAAATTTTCCTTCTCTTCTATACCATAAGCCAAATTCCTTAGTATTCTTCAAATATCTTAGAATTCTTTTCATAGCAGTCATATGTGATTCCCCGGGGTTAGCAGAAAATCTAGCAAAAATTCTTACTGCATGTGCAATATCTGGTCTAGTGACATACAACATACATGATTTTTTCTATCATTGATCTATACAAAGTCTAATTTACCTCTGTTGACTTGTCTTCCTTTGTTAATTTGCATCCAGTAGCCATCAGTGTTCCAACTGGTTTGGAATCTTCCATCTTGAATATTTTTCAGGACCTCTTTGATGTATTTGGACTGTGTAATGAAAATTCCTTCACTTTGTTGAATGATCTGTAGACCAAGAAAGAACTTGATCTCTCCAAACATAGACATCTCAAACTCTTTCCTCATCTCATTAGCAAATGATTTGCATAGCATTTCATTTCCTCCAAATATGATGTCATCAATAAATATTTCAGCAATCAAAGTGTTAGCATCAGTATCTTCTTTCAAATAAAGATTACTATTTTCACTACTCCTTATGAATCCAATACTTATTAGATAGGAATGAAGTCATTCATACCAGGCTTTGGGAGCTTGTTTCAATCCATACAAGGCTTTGTGAAGTCTACATGCCATGTTCCTCTTGTCTGTATCTACAAACCCTTCTGGTTATTTAATGTATACCTCTTCTTCAAGTATTCCATTTAGGAATGCTGACTTGACATCCATTTGATATACTTTGAATCCTATGTATGCAACATATGAAAGTAGTATTCTTACTCCTTCTAGCCTAGAAACGGGTGCAAAGGTCTCTCCATAGTCTATACCTTCCTCTTGTGCATACCCCTTGCATACTAGTCATGCTTTGTTCCTTGTGACTTCTCCATTCTCGTTTAGCTTATTCCTGAATATCCATTTTGTACCAATGATATTCTTGTCATCTGGTCTTGGCACAAGTGACCATATCTTGTTCTTCTCAATCTGTTTAAACTCATCATTCATAGCACTTATCTATTCTTCATTATCTAGTGCAGCATTGACAGATTTTGGCTCAAATTCACAAATTAAGCAATTTGAGTTTAAGGACTTACTTCGTGTTCCTGTACCATCTTTCTTATCTCCTATGATCTGGTCCTCTATATGTTTCCTTCTTACATATCTTGCAAGTGTAGGTTCAACTCTTTGTGTATCAGCTTGATCTTTATGACCTTGCACATTATCTTGACCATTATCCTGACCATCGGTAACAACATTCTGATTGTCGGTTGCAACATTCTATTGTTTTGGATTTAAGCACTGTTGCTCGGGTAGAGTTATGGGTTCTTGACAGTATACAAACTTGTTGTAGTCCTCTAGTTCTTTTGTGCTTTCCAACTCATTCTTTTCTGCAAATTCATCAATCCTCACATTTGGACTTTCAACTATTTTGGTAGATGCCTTGTGTTAGGGATTTTTCTTGTATGAACCACAATGCTTGAAATGACTACTTGAACACCATGCCTTCTAATATTGATTTAGGAACAAGAAAAGCCTAATTGCTAAGGACTAAATAAGGTCCTTCTTCATTTTTGAGCTCCACATATACTCAGGCAGGTTTTACCTTTTATGATTGTTGTTTACACAGTATGTAATAGTATGGACACTGATTTTCTATGTATCTTTGTTAAACCAACTTATAAATTACCTTGCAAATGACCAAGCATAACCAGATGCAAGATATAACCATACAAACCATGGTTTTAAGCATAACAAGAACCAGTGATACAAGGATTTTCATCCTTCTTCCTTTTATTGTAGGAGGGATAACCTAATGATTCACTCTCTAAGGAATCACTAAAATGGACACTGTCCTACTGACATAGGTCCCTAAATGAGTTCAGCTTATCTATTCTTAGTAACCATAGTATTTTGATTAAATTTGGTTATGATACCTTGAAATAACTTGGACAATAATGGGTTATTAGATTTATTTCTGGACCAGTGCCTATCCTTTGGGCTACAGAGTCAAATAAACTAAGATCTCATAGAAACAAAATACATTAAGCTTCCTTACAACCCACATGCAATTCAGATAAGTTGCCTTACAAATTATCCTGTTACCTCTAAACTATTGTATCAAATCTTTAATCAAAGCAGTATGCTCCCTGAAACTACTCACAAAACTTAGTTCTTTCCTTAAAAGAAACTTGCAAGCAATTAGATAGTCACCTAATAACCAAAATGCTTCAGAATGCCTTGCAAACTTAACATAAAAGAGCATACACAGAGAATAAAGAGACAACAATTGAAGAGAGTAAAATTGCATCGTATTTTATTTATATGATCCAGCTTCCATACATGAAAGATCTTGCAACTTCAAAAGATAGACAGAAATTCAGAACATCTGAATATATATATATTCTCTTCTCCAAAGAATTCCAACATCAAAGACGCTTTACAATTACAACTCTTTTGCTATATATAGGTTTTTGACCATCTTGGAATCCCTTAAGGATGCAACAAGCTTCAGATGGTCATAGAAAACCTAACCCTAAAGTTACAAGAAAGAAGAAGCGATGGAGCAACTGAGCAAAAAGATAGAAATAGATATTTTTCTCTTCTCCCGATCTGGCGACTGCAATCAGATTTGTGTAGGTGGTAGCTGGTAGTATTTATGCTGAGTTCAGATAGCTATGCTTGCATACTCACCTACATTCTCCTTTCTCAATAACTGTCCCTCTTGTCTTGAACAGTACAGTGCCAAGTGTTCACCTTACTCATCATCCAAGATTTCTTCTTCTACTACAGGCTTCTTTTTCTTGGGTGTAGTCATTACCTCCCAAGCTTTCACTTCATCGTCCAATGGCCACTTGAAGTTCTGAGTACTCTGTACTTGCACCTTTTGTCTGTCCCATCTAGTATCAGTGATGTTCTTGACATCAAGTAAGAATTTGTTGATATCAGTCTCTGCTTTGAAGGCTTCATCCAATATTTTATTGAATCCCTCTATATCAACATCTGATCCCAAAAGAAAAGCCTCTTCATTGGGCATCTTGCTGTCAAATTTACTCTTCCAGGCATCTACAGCCTTTACTTGGTCATCATCTCCCCTCAAGGAAGGAATAAACTTATTAAAATCATTTGGAAAGAAGCTCAATTTAACCTCTATCTGATTTAATTTTCCTTTAAAGAATGAGAGAGCAATATTGACTCTTTTGATCTCATCTCCCACTTCAGTTACTATTTCAGGAAAATCTGGTCTTATGGCTTGTAAAGATGACAACTTCTCAAATAAATTTTCCCTAGCAGACCACTTAGTAAAGTAAGGATTTAGAATGGCAAGGTACCCCATTACCTCAGTGTGCAAAGCTAGCAACTTATTGTATGTATTGACTACAACATCAGTTTTATCCTTTAGAATATCAATTATATGTTGTAGTATGCCTTTCAATGCCTTCAAAGCTATTGCATTTTCCTTTTCTTCATCCACCTTTTGTTCCACAGCCTCTTCTAATTTAGGCTTATCCTCAATTTGCATTGGTGGTGGTTGTGCAGGTACATATACCACCTCAGGCTTTGTCTCCAACTCCTGCATTAATTTCTTTACCATCTGATCCTGTTGGTATAATTGTATGTGGCACATATCCCTGTCTTTAGACAATGCACTTGTTTCTTCTAACAAAGTACTATACCTCTCAGACAATTGTTTAGTCTTGTCTTCATTCAGCTGAGCCCAGTGTGTCATAATTTGGGAGATTTCTAAGTCCCCTGTATTTTGTACATACCACACCATTTGATTGCCCACCATATTTTCTTGAATATTTACTAACTGGGGCTTTTGGTCCTTTGGGCTCATGCTCCACATTGCAAAATCCTGGGATTTTGGGCTATACCCAAATCCTTTTATCATATCTCCCATCTGGACCTCACTAGCCATTTTGAGATCTGGCTATTTTCTAATTTGGTCTATGATGAAGGCAGATGCCAAATCCCATCCCTCAGCCAATAATATTCCACTTCCCAGCACCATCTTCCTGGCATCCTCGGGTGAAATATCCTCATTTTCAGGATCATAATTCTGTAAAGCCACTAGGGCTTCATCTGTTATTGTCTCTTTCCCATCCATAGTCAATTGGGATCTGAGCTGCTCTATTTTATGCCATCTTAGGAAGTATTTAAACTCCTCTGTTTTAACAAAGCTATCATCGTCTAGGAACTTTTTTTGATGAAGCAATCTTTCATCAACACAGGCCTTGAGTGGTATCTCAACTTCATCATCTAGGTCAGGCTGTTGTTTCTTGCCTTCCCTGATTGCTTTTCTTAGGTTATGATCATATAACCTAGTGCCAGGTACTAAGGCCTTAGCCTTATCTTTTTTCTTACTTTATCCTTCCATTGAAGGCTGCCCTAATTCCAATTTCTGCCTCTTTGCTGCAGGATCCTCTACATCATCAGGCTGGGTAGCAACTGTCAGATCTATAATGTGACCCTCTGCTCCCTGCAACTATGGAATCTCAGCCATTTCTTTCTCTGAGGATTCTTGTGGTGAAGGATACATAGTAGGACTTGCATAATCACTGTCACTACCACTCTCATATTTTGACTCTGAGTGTTCAGGAGTCTGAGCACCTTTTTTATCCAGGACTGTATCCAGTTGCTCTACAAGCACATAATAGTTGTCTATCATGGCCTTAATTCTATCAAAATATGGGAGGTCAGGGTAAAAACCCCCAAAAGATAACCCATTTCTTTTTATTTGCCTTTCAAGATTCAGCAACTCCTGGATCCTCAGTCTTCTTGTATGGATGTCATCTTCATCCAAGATGTTCCTTGTTACATCTTCAATACACTCACAATGAACATTCGTATTAGGGATTGTAGGAGTGTACAATTTCCTAACCCCTACCATGAAACCCTCTAGATCAATGTATCTATAAGGGGCTTCCCCCATTCTGTATCTTTCCACCCATTGACCCACTTCATCAATGGCATTCTTGCCAACTGTGAAGTTGAAAATCTTGAATTGCCTAGGGGTTATAGTCCCCTTCTTGTGTCGTGCAAAGTGCTCATTATCTGTTAACAATAACTGCCATATAAATTCCATTGTAGCCACTCTTGCAGGCACATGATATGGTAATAAATGAGGTGGGTGAATACATCTATATACTCTGATAATGGTATAATTCTCCTCCAAGAAGAAATCACCCCAATTATGTTTTCCAGGCCAATTATCTTTATAATCACAGGGCCTGAGCAATTGTACAATTTTCAATGGGACTCTACTCCTGCTTGTTCCCAAAATCTGTACAATTGGATACACAATCCAATTCTAAAAAGCACAGTAGTCACACTCCCTAGAAGTGTAATTCCAAACCCTCACCCAAAATTGGATAGGATTTGGTGTTGACTGGTAGAATCTCTGGGGAGTTAGATTATGAACGTCCATGATTACAAAATTGAAATACAAGAGGAGATGCATAAGGACTGAATAATGCAAAAATTTAGGCTCCTTCTCCTTCAGATTCTTTAGTCTTTTATGGGTTGCAATGAAACCCTCATGCATTTCATCAATTATGTGTTGTATGTAATCATAACTGGTGCTTGAATGCACCTCTTGTAAGTCTAGCACCATCATCAGGATGCCAGCATTGATTTTTTCTGCATCTCCATCTCTTCCTAGTACTCTACACAGAGCATAAGAGATATAATTAATGTAGAAGTGTAGATCCTTATACTAATATGGGTTTGGTTCAGCCATAGGATCTAAGTACTTTTTCACTTCTTTCAACATGTGTTTCTACAATAAGCCTTTAGCAATACCAGGCTTTGAACTATACCTCTTCTCCTATTTTGTCATGTCAATCTTAGTAGACATGGTACTAAATAATCCAAAAGCCTACATGAATGAGTTTCTATTCAAAATTAAAAGGGCAGTGCCATCATCCCTTTTGATGGTCTTTGTCAAAACATCATAGTGATTGGCTAGGTCTAAGAACAGGTCTACATCATGGAAGACATCAAGAACAAGTAACCTAGCTAAACCACATGTCCAAGGGTTTGATACTGGGATGGGCTTATCAGAATTTTTATAGAAATAATTGAAAAGGGAGAAACCTATTATTCCTGGAGTCACAGCATCTCGAATGTCCTTGTACTCATCAAGGAGAACATTAGCATTAGCCTTTTTATTCTGTGTTGAACTAGGCAGGAGACGGAGGAATTCATAAGAAAAACTTGCCTTTCCTTTCTGTTCCTCCTCACTTCCTCCACTTGTCAAAGAAACACTCATATCCCCACTCATACTTGCAACACCTTGAATCTCTTACTCCTTACTGATATTGAAACAAATCTATCTCAGAGATCAGCTGACCGTCTTGTGCACAATTTCCTGAAATTTAGAACTCTCTGATCAACTTTGGAAACACTGCAAACTGAGAAAAATATTTCTCTTCTGAAAACTTAACAACTTGGGCTCTAAAAAATGAAAGCACGGTGAATGAAAATGAATGCACCATCAACTCCTTATAGCCATCATTCAGAGTACGCAGCTCATAATTTGGAAACATAAGTTCTGTCATTAATTTGACATACTGTGAACTTGAATGAAAACCTAGCCATAGTTCCATGAGCTTGACAGGAAATCAAATTTTCAAAAATGAATCCTCAGAATAATCATACAACCTTTAAAAAAGCTAACATGTCACACTATGATTTGTTAACTGTCTTACATCTCAGCTACTCTTTTTGCACAGTAATCAAAATACAAGCCTGTGATTGGTTACCGAGTGATTCACACTGTCACATCAATAAACTGCCACCGTTTTTTAGATTTTTCGATCAGGCGACTGCGCAACTGCCTAAAGTATCTTTCTTGTGGGCCTTTGTCACTAACCCATGGTTTATCTCA
The DNA here is from genome assembly GCA_018584345.1 of Thuja plicata. NCBI lineage: Eukaryota > Viridiplantae > Streptophyta > Pinopsida > Cupressales > Cupressaceae > Thuja > Thuja plicata. Next base: position 1,014,368 of record MU225679.1, on the reverse strand, counting down.
AGACATGGTGACAATGCACTTTCTTACCTTTGGCGGACCCAAGTCATTATCTGGTGATCACGCCACCCAACTGAAATCATAGTCGCGCACAGTTAAGACTAACTCATTAATTTTTCTAAGACCTTGTGACTAACTATTGCCCTTAACTTCTTAGGGTTATCTCCTAGTCACTGAGTGTTACGGTTTCATGGCAAGACTATGCAACCACACCTCGTCGCCCGATCGCATAACATAAAATCTGAGTGTTAAATTTTATCATAACAGGTTACATGCACCCTTTTTTCACTTCTGACAACTGCGCGACATACCTTAATTGCCAAGTCAGGAGGAATTTTCCCTTTGGGAAATTTTCTTCTCAGAATTTGCGACCACCGTTAGATCCTCTGATCTCTTTATCCTACGGTCGTCGCTTAATTGCTAAATGTTCACGCACACCCTTAAATCTTTCTCAGACACCGCGACTGAAAGGAAAGCACTCAGTCTCATTGTCGCTAAATCCATTTTCTATTTCTGGCGATCATGTGATAATTATTTAATGTCCACCTTCTTTATGACACATGTCACACAATCATTGGTTCACTTGTTGCAAAATGGAGAACTGAGTCATCAACATGTTCTGGCAACATCCTGACTATACTTTACACTAAACCTCAGGTGGTCAGTCGCAAAGTCTCAGTCAAAACCTCTTAACCACCATTCCTTCTTGAGACCACGTGACTGAAGGCTTAGCTTAACCTTCAACTTTGGATTCATTTGGCGATAAAGCGACATAAGGTAATCGCGAAGTCTGAAGACATTTTCATAACTGTTGAGAATTTCCTGCGATCACCTGACTAAGCAGTGGGTCCCTTCCGCATAAAGCTTTATAGAATAGTTATCCTGCGACTACCCGACATGAAGAAATCACTAAGTCTCGTAATGCCAAAGGAATATGCTGAACTTGAATGAGACTACGCGACACAAAGGAAAATGCCAAGTCGGGGAACCTTAAAGAATATTCACTTGGAGTAACGCAAAAAGGCGATTTAGTTAAAACACATGCCTTAAGTGGAAAGAAAAAGTAACATTGAAATAGAATGACATGACCTAGGGTTTAATTTTGATGTTTAGTACTTGGATAGCCTAGGGTTTTCAGGGTTCTGCAAATTGAGTTAGGTTTAGACTTAAAACCTGAAAACTTGACACAAGTAAGGCCACAAAGAATGAGAGATAGCTAATTTGAAACCATCAGATCATAGAGAAAAGGATAGGGAACCAGGAGTACTACCAAAACAAAAAATACAACCAACAGTGGCTCTAATGAGGATTGGCTAAACAAAGTTTATGACAAAGAACCACAGAATCTCTGGTTGCAGACCTCCTTTTCAACGGAGCAAAACCCTAAAATAGAAAGGGAAATATGTACATAAATTACAAACAAGAGACAAGGAAAGGAACATATAATACATACTTACTTGTGCAGTTAGAAATTTTACTCAAAGAAAGGCTTCAAAAACTGCCCATGCACAAGCAACTCAAAGAGATCTCCTTCCATACTTTTCAACAAATATGAGTCTTTGCCAAATTTTTCTACAATAATGAATGGTCCTAGCCATAAAGACTCAAACTTCTTATGCTTGCCTTTATCCTCTGCCCTTTCATTCCATTGGAGAACTAAATCATCAATTTGGAACTTTCTTTCAGTAGCCCTCCTGTCAAAAAGATATTTCATTTTTTGTTGTAGCTTCACATTTTTTCTCTAACTATTTCTCCTCATTTCATCTACTTCCATCAGCTGCATCATTCTTTTTTGCATATTGTCAAAGACATCTAAATATTCCTCTTGTATGAATTGGTAAATGGGAAATAAATTGTTAATAGGCAATCTCTCTTGTAAACCATACACCAACTCAAAAGGTGATTGACTAGTTGCCTTTTTAAGTGTTACCCTATCAGCCCAAAGAGCTAATCTCAATTTTGTATGCCATGTCCTTTTGTTTTGTTCCAGAGTCCTCTTCAATATTTTCAATATACTTTTATTTCTAGACTCATCTTTTCCATTAGCTTGTGGGTGATATGGGGATGAATATGATATTGTAATCCCATACCTTTCACAGAAACTTGTCATTTCTTCTGATCTGGAACTCATAGCATTGTCCATTATCAATTTATTAGGCACACCAAATCTGGTCAAAATATTTTCTAATAGGAATTCAGTAACCACCTTACTTGTTGCTTTCCTTGTAGGGATAGCCTCAACCCATTTAGTAAAATAATCTGTGGCAACTAAAATCCAATTGTGCCCTGCACTAGACTTTTCTTGAAATTCACCAATAAAATCAATGCCCCATATAGCAAAAGGAGCCTCAGTACTCACCGGGTTGAGCAATAGAGCACCTGCAAATTTCAATTTATTGGAGAACCTCTGACATGGTTCACATTTCCTAACATGTGTATAGGTATCTTTGAACAGAGTAGGCCAATAATATCCTGCCCTCAAAATTTTATGGGTAGTGGTCTTAGCAGAAAAGTGACCTCCACATTGTCCTTCATGCATTTCAATCAGGACTTTCTCAGCTTGATATTTGTCAAGACATAGTAATAGTACACTATTCTTATCTTTCCAAAATAAATCTCCTTGAATCAAAACATACCTTTGAGCTTGCAATTTCAAACTTCTCTTTTGATTATCAGACAAATAATCAGGACACTTAGCATTTTTGAGGAAGAAAACAATATTAGTGTAATATGGTTGCCTCTCTATACTGGTAATGGCTTGGTCATGTGCTTCTGTCTGATTTGATTGAACTAAATCCAGGTTCTCCTTTGTCATAAGTTTGGCCAAGCCTTGACCTCTTACCAATTTGGTGATATTGATTTCCAAATTGAACTCTTGAATTCTTGTAATCCATTTGCATCTTTTACCAGTGACCTCTGACTGTGTGAGAATATCTTTCACTACTAAATGTGGAACATAGGCTTTCACCTTAGCACACACCAAGTAGGGCCTAAAAGACTTCACAGCCTTTACCAATGCATAGGCTTTCTTTTCCATTATTTCATAGTTAAGTTCTGCAGCTTGCAAGGATTTACTATAAAAGGCTATAGGATGTTCAAATCCGTTCTCATCTTTCTGAAGCAAAATTGCAACGATTGTATGAAATGATGCAAATGAAAACAGGGAGAAAGGTTTAGTGTAATCTGGAGATTTCAACACTAGAGTTTCCTGCACTGCCTTCTTTATCCTTTCAAAAGCTTGTTGGGCCTCATCATCCCAAACAAACTTAGTATCCCTTTTTAGTAATTTCACAATGGGCTTCACAATTTCAGCAAAATTGACTACAAA
>MU225679.1:968233-990606 GCA_018584345.1 Thuja plicata | reverse complement strand
GCATTCTTCTTGCCATGAGTGCTTCTATTTCATCTAGATCTTCTTCTTCACTTTCACTTTCACTGTCTCTTCTAGATGAGTGTCTCTGACTAGATTTTCTTATTCTCATAGAAGATTTAAATGTAGAATCTAAACTTTGTAAGGCACTATTGTCAAAGTATTTAATATCAAATGAAATTAGTCTACCAATTAGGCTATCAAGAGTAACTGTATTGTTTGATACTACTCTCATTTCTTGAATAGCAAAGACTCTAATAGCATATACAGGCAATAAGGTTCTTAAGATTTTACTTACCACTGTCTCCTCTTCAAGTGTACCTCCAACACCTCATATAGTATTGACTACTTCTTTTATTCTTGTGCTCTAATATGTGATGTTTTCACCTTCTTTCATTCTGAGATCATCAAACTTTCCTCTAAGGCTTTCTGCCTTGGCTCTTAGAACATTTGTATCACCTCCATGTACAAGCTTCAGTTTGTCCCACATTGTCTTTGCAGTTTTGCAATCTTTGACATCTTCAAATTCAACATCAGAGAGTGAGGAAGAAAGCTCTATAACCATGTAGTTATGCTCATGCTTCACTCTCAATTGATCTACTATCAATGGTCCTGTAGGCAACACATATTCAGTATCTAAGTATTGAGTAATATCATTGCCAATACCTGATAAGTGGAGTCTTATCCTACTTTTCCATGAAGCAAAGTTATCTTTGTTCAACTTAGGCACATCTCATCTATTCATCTTGTGATCTTTACTTAGGTCTTGAAACCTTGCTTCTAAGCACACAAGCTCTAATATCAATTGTTAGTAATAACTGAGAGGGGGGGGGTGAATCAGTGGCCTCAAAAATTTATCCTTTTAAAATTTAATCCACCAATCAATACACCTCAGATTATTAAGTCCCTACAAGATGCATGCCTTGAAATACTTTAAAATAATTAACTGTCTGTGAGTTTACCTTGTCTATCCTTATGCTCCTTGATTGCTGATAAGTAGTAAAACTTATTTACTAATACTCAGTAAATATGCAAAGTATACCAACCAATCTAGAAATGCATATGTGAAATATAAAAAAATAAAGTAATAAACCATACACACATAACACATGGATTTTAATGTGGAAACCATGTTAAGGGAAAAACCACTGGGACCGGTACCCCAAATTTTCACTCTTCTAAAGTGAGCCTTGTTAGGAGCCAACCCTATTAAAGGTTACAAACACACTGTTAAGTGCGACCTTGTTAGAGGATTTTTATACATAGGATTGTCACTAGCATCTAACATCTATTTTGCTACCATCCTTGAATCAGCCTTCTTCTTAGACTCTCAATAGGCTTTAGGAAAATCTTGCTACGATCCTTCAATCAACCTTCTTCTTAGGCTATCAATAGTCTTTATGCAAATTCAATGCTACTTTCATGAATCAACCTTTTTGGAAATATGTTAGGATATACCTCAATTATAGAAGATAGTTAAGTCCTGCTCTATTAAGAGACTTAATGCTTCAATGGTTAAACTGAAACACAATGACCTATTTCTAATGCAACTTGAATTGTAGATTTTCAGATCTGTTTAAGTACAATACCTCTCTAATCAATGTATCAATTCAATTATTTTGGGCTCCACACTTTCTTCTCTATGATGTTGTGCTTCACTGTTCGTTGGTGTCTGTAGAATTCTTTATCTCTCCCTTATCTTGATTGATCAGGACTGTATGAAGCTTATCCTTCACCATTTTCTCTTCAGCGTCTTCTTTCTATTCGCTCCCCTTTCATGTATCTGATTGCATGCAAAAATTAATTATGCTTGTCTCTTATATAGACATGATATTCCTTAATTCTTGATTCTTGATTCTTGGCGTGAAAAACAATCTAAGCAATCTGATTTACGAATTTAACTCCTGATTTATCTCGTAGTTATCTTCTTGCCAACTATATAAATATTCTTTAAATCAATTACTTAACTATGGTCGAATAAAACAAATAAAACAACCAGTTAAGTCTATCCTTAAGCTTTGGCAGCTAGATATTTTTATCTTTTTCTGAACTCTCTATTCCGCCAGTCAATTCTGTAGTTCATCGTCGGTGACAACTGCCAGTTTCGTCGGTGTAACTCCAGTTAGCTTCAGGATCTCCATCTGTCGGGCAACTCTATTTTTAGTTTTTCAGGCATCCTATGATTCTTCTTTATTGGGCAACATTGTCTTCTGCTCGTCAAGCATCACTATGAATTTTTCTTTGCCTTTACCGATGGTGTGCACTCCGTCAGTGTAGTTTGTCACTTAGTGAATACTTGAATTTTATGCATTGATGAAAGCATAATCATTATTTCATTTATTCTCTAAAGTCTTTGGCATTATGTACATGACCGTACAGATGATATCAAGTTGACATCAATGACAATACAAACCATTAACTATTTTAATGTCTTGCATCATCTTCAACTTAACATTATCAAACATTCAATCAGTTACATGTCATCAATCAACACAATCTCATTGGTACAGAGGGATAGTTGAGAGAATAGATTGAATCATGATGGTTATCCTAGCCGAAGACAACCATTTATCTTTCCATGATGACATTCTGCCTTTTATCTTCTCTATTGCAAGATTCCAACCAGTAGCCGATCTACAATCTAAGTCCAAATATAATCCTAAATATTTGCAAGGAAGGGAACCTTTTTTAAAATTTTACATATATCATTTTCAAGAGAGGCTTCTGTATTGAAAAAGAAGATCTCAAATTTTTCCTTACTTATTTCCTGCCCATAAGCTGAAGAATACTTGTCAAGAGTGACTTTAATTTCTCTAGCCTCTAGAGCAGAGCTTTCCCCATACAACATTGTATCATCCATGAGCTATTGATGGGTAATAGGATCAGTATCACTAGTAATTTGGATGCCTTGAATACGTTTTTTTCCCCTAGCTTTACTAATACTTCTACCTAGGGCTTCTACCATAATTATAAAGAGGAAAGTGGATAGCGGATCTCCTTGACAGATTCCTTGAGAAATTCCAAAGAATCCCTGAGGAGATCCATTGACTAGAATGGAAAATTTAGGGGAAGAAATACAAGTTCTAATTAGGTCTACCCACCTTTTATAACAGACAATTTGTTAAAAACACCCAATCTACCTTGTCATATGCTTTTTTAATGTCTAACTTAATAAGCATACTTGGTTTTTTGTTGTTTTTGACAAAGTGCATTTCCTCTTGGGAAATAATAATACTGTCATAAATTTAATGACCTGGAACAAAACCAGACTATTCCTCGCTTATGATGTATGGGAGAAGTTTTTGGAGTCTACTTGCCATAGTTTTAGAGAAAAGTTTATATAAAGTATTGCAAAGAGAAATAGGATGAAAATCATTGAATGTTTCTGGGTTTTCTTTTTTAGGGATAAGTGTTATGAAATTATTACTAACCTCTTTAAGTAGGTTCCCTGAATTCCTATTACCATCTAGTGCACCCATATTTTCATCTCCCATAAAGTACCAACACTTCTTAAAAAAACATGTTGGGAAGCCATCTGGTCCTAGAGATTTATTTGAGTTCATTTTGTTCAGGGTAGCTTCAACTTCCTCTTTTGCAAATATAGCCATAAGAAGCTGGTTTTGTTCTTTAGAGATAATCTTTGGGATATTATTCAGAATACTAAATTCTGAATATGGTAGAGCTTGCTTAATATAGATCTCCTTGAAGTAATCTACAACTTCCTTGGCTATTTATTTCAGATCCTTGATCCAATTATTTCCTTTCCCTTTGATAGATGTTATCCTATTAATACCTCTTCATTGCTTAGTGCTATTGTGAAATTTTTTTGTGTTCTTGTCTCCCTCAACTAAGCAAATTTCCCTAGATTTTTTGTCACCAATAAATCTCTTCTTTAGCTAATACACCCTCATATTTATTCATTAGAATTTTCTCTTCTTCGTAAAGTGCAGAGTCCATCCCCAATATCATGACTTTTTCATTTAAGGCTTTCATGTCAGTTTCAAGGGAGATTTTTGTCTCAAAAATATTGCCAAAACTATCTTTATTTCATGATTTTAATCTAAGTTTAATGTTTTTTAGTTTACTAACTATCTGATATAGCTTGGATCCTGTTATAAAAATTTTCTCCCACCATTCCTTAATCATTCCTAAAAAACTTCATTTTTTAGCCACATCTGTTCAAATTTAAAAGGACAATTTTTTGGACTTTTATCTGTTATAATTTTTAATTCTACCAAAAAATGATTAGAGCCTGAAAAAGGAAGAATCTTTGCTGATAATGTGAATGGGAGTAAAGAAAGATCTCCTTTAACAAAGAAATGATCTAATTTTTCAGCTATAAAACTAAAACATTTCCTTCTATTATTCCATGTATAAAAATCATCAGTAGTGGCTATCTCACATAGCTGATTCTTGTTAATCCAATCATTGAAGTTCATGGCTGCTTTTGATAAAAGAGCAGAGCCTCCCCTTTTTTCTGATATCTTAGTGATTGTATTGAAATCTCCTCCTATTATTACTATATCTTCACCAAATTCCCTAAATTTTAGTTCAATTTCCTTCCACACTCTTTCCTTATCTTTGCTTAAAATCAGACCATAAATATTCATAACATAGAATTTAGTGTTTGATCAGAGATTGGACACCTTACCACAATACCAATTGGCATGTTCTTCTGATCCCCAAAGAGTCATAGATCTAGGGTCCCAGATAAAACCTACTCCTCTAGAGGCTCTAGAAGCTGGAGCCCCCCAAATTTCTCTAACACCTAGTTTTTAATTAAGTAAATTATATCCAGACTAGTCTAGTTTGGTCTCTTGTAATAAAAAATATCTGGATTAAAATTTGAAATACCGCGCAAAAGAATGCGATGTTTGTTAGGGGCGTTCAAACCCCTAACATTCCATGTAAGGAGATTCATAATGACTTGGGAAGGAACTTCCCCTTCCCTGCATTAAAAATGTCAGTTAATTTAACCTAGCCAATCGCTGCCCTAGCCTAAGATTGCAATTATTTAAAAGATTTCCTCCTTCTCTTATGGGGGATTTTGGCACAATCAGGATATTCCTTGCTAGGTAACGAAGAATCCAGGCCTAGGTTTGAAATGATATCCTCATTAAGTTTATCTTCCTCTTCTAAGAAGGACTCTAACTCTGCTTTTGTAAGAGGGGAGTCCAGTGCCAGGCATTCCTTAATCAAGAGATGTCTTTGCCTATCAACTTCTTCCTCATCACAAATTTCATCCAGAAATCTATCCATCAGTTCATCTACTAGATTCTCACCTATGTATTCAGAGATAATTCTTACTTCTTCCTTGATTGTGTTTCCATCCTCTATCTTGTCAGTGGTTGGAACATCCAAGTTATCATCCTTTGGTGGTGGGGTTAACGCAATAGGAGGAGAGGAAGAAATGTTTGTTTCTCCTAATCCATTGAACTCCAAAGAATCAGAATGAGAAGAAATTAATTGCATAGATTTAGAATTATCATGGGTAACTCCATCAATCCCATAATTCGAACCATAATTCATGAGGGCGGGTAAGGGTGGGGAAATGTCTAGTTTACCCTTATCACTTACTATATGAAAACCCCCTTTATTGGGAAAAAATTCAATACTGACTTCCTTAACCTCCATGGGATTAACCTTCTCTGTAAGATTTGACAGCAGAGGGAAATTCTAGGGATGAATAGAAAACTTCTCTATCTCCCTATCCTTTAGTGGAAATACCTTCGAATTACAAAGATCCTCCAGATCCCCATTGAAGATTTTGGGGATAATAATAACCGTGCCTACATCATTGCACACTTCCAAAGGGGGAAATGGGACATTGATATCCATATTAACAATGATGAGTCTCTCTGCTTGCGCATTGTCAAAATCAACAAAACCTACAAATTTCCCTAATTCTTTACCTATTTCCCTAACTGAGTCATCATCTGATAGTTCAATAGGAAGATTATTTAATTTAATCAATCTCTCTACCCTGAAATTTTCTATTTTGGACGGATTCAAAAAGGGTAACCGGTCTAGGGTTACAAACCCTATGTCCCTAAAATTGGGAAAACCCTTCGACAAGAGTTTCTCTTTGAGTGAGACACTCTAATAATCTACATAAAGGAAATTATCTTGGAGGATCATGATACATACCTTATTATCGAGTTGATCCTTCAACCAGTTCATTATCATGCTTGCTAAAGCTCCAATGCCTTTCCATCTACAAAAAAACCATACTCCGCACACATCTATTGTTGTCTACTTACCAAACCATGTTTAATCTCTAGTTTCCTATGGTTAGGTTTTAAGCCTTCACAATTATCAACTTTCTTCCCAATATCATCTTTGTTTTTCCTACTACTAATTTTTCCATGCTTTTCAAAGAATCTTTTATGCAGTGGGGAATATAGCTTACCAGAGGATAAAATTAGGCTTTGAGGAACAAAATCCTCATAACTCTGGTTGACCGCATCTTCAAGATTTTGGGATGAAAAACCCTCTTTTTGTTTCACCAAAGTTTTATTAGAAGATCCACCATGGTATGACCTAGGTAGAAAATGGCATCGATGTGGTGAAGAGTAGATTTTGGGTTTTTCCCTTTGGAAGCCAGCATGAATCTAAGATGAGAGTGGCTTCCCCCATGGAGATTCCCTAGAGAAGATCCTGGGGGAAGAGGCTAGAGTATGAAATCTGTTGGAGATTGGTAGGGCATAAGGTACAAAAGCAATCCTTTTCAAACTTCTGTGAGATTTAGAAACATATTGCCAACCTTGAAGCTTTTTCTCACTCTTGATATCTTGGGTCTTATAAAATCTTTCAGATTTAATCGCATATTTAGTGTAAGAGAAGAATTTTGCTTGTAGATCCAGACTATCCACAGAGAAAATCTTCGGTCACGGAAGAGCAGAGCGAAAGAGCAGAGCCATAATAAAGTGAACACCCTAGATTTGTTACATTGTATAATATTTTTAAATAAATTAATGAGAATCTCTACGAATTGTATTATATCAATTGCTATATTTTCAAAAAAATAATTAAAATCTTCAAGAATTGTACCATATGACCTGAATAATGAAAATGAAAAGTAAAACCATTATTAATTGTAGAATTGATGACATTATCAACCACATTCATGTTTTTGACATTGTAACATTCTATTATACATTATTAATGATGAGATATAGACACTGACAGTAGAATACAACAATAATTTTAATAAATACCTAGGACTTGCTACTTCAACAATGATTCAAGTTGCCACATCATCTCATTATCAGGATCCTCAGATTCATCGCCATCAACATCATAGCTTTCTTGGTTCTTCTCTATGTTTTCTTTACTCTGCATACCTCCACTTAACTAATGTTCAATGCTACCAGTATGAGTACCAGTACATGAGTCACTGACACCATTGTCTTTGGCACTCCCAATTTGGTTTTAAATGTTTCCCAACCCTCTTCTTTGACATTTCTTCCTCCACAATTTCAGTGCCCTATCGTAAGGAAAAATATTGGCATCATACCTGGATGTATAGAGCCTCAAGCAATTTTGCAAATTATTTTGTAGTTTGTTTATTAGCTTTGAATTTAGGAACCCCAAAGCACTGAAAAATCTAACATCCTCCACTAACCCCAATATCATGGTCAGACATAAATCAGAAAACTTGAAATTTTTTGATATTGAATCAATCAAAATTTCACTCTGAGCTAGACTTTTCTGAAGCCTTGTTACCAATCCATATTTGTGGGGGTTCCACATAATATTATATTGTTCCCTCATTTTCTGTGAAAAATGGTATGATTTCTCTCTCAAATGAGATTCATCTAAAATTCCATTTAGAGTTACTCCATTGAACTCTTTGGTTTTGCAAAAATGATCTCTCAAAGTTAGTAGCTTAGTTAAAAAATATTTAGAATTGTTGATACTCCAATATCAAGGAAACAAAATAGCCATGGACTCAAGTAGTTTGACTAGAGGGAATCTTTCTCTAATATGTGAGGAAAGATCGTAGGCAATGTGCTTCACAAAATTAGTTATAGACTCAATGGTCTTGGTAAAGTATTCTCTTTTAACACCTGATATTCACTTCTTGGGGTTCTTTCCTCATTCCTCAGAGTTGACCCTAGAAAAGTAGTGCATTGGTATCTCAACTCCGTGTACTTCTGCACATAACTCCCTGTTTGCATCGATCTTTAAAAAGTTATCAGGATTGTCCAAATATGTGATTTTGAGCTAGCTGCAAAATTTTACACCATCACATGATCGATAGAGATTATTGAACGTCATGCATGCCAATTTAGGCAGTGCAACATATTCTACAATATACATAGCTCTTTGCTGGGCCTTGTTCATTATATTTCTCATTTCCTCCAACATGAGGAGAAGACCTGCTAATGTTAAGAGTGTCTCTACATTACTTAACCTTCGCAGTAGCTTAGGAAATTTTAGTTTCCCTACTTCTTCACGACTTGAGTTCATTAGACCAGGAAATGATTCATATTCTGAAAAACCTCAAAGCATTGGTCCATCTCAAGAGATCCATTTGGTGTCATTATCCTTAAGAAGCTTGTTCCCATCGGTTAGTCCTTTGGAAAAGTGTTGAAATTACCTAAATCATTTTGGAATTTGATAGAAGTATTGGTAGATCTCTTTGATTAAAACTTCAATTTTTTTGTAATAGAGCATGCTTGCTGACAACTCCAAAAGCTAGATTCATTTTGTGGGCCATGCAGTGAATGACAGTAATGTAGGGTGCACAAGAAGTTTGTATCTTTGTGCAAAGACTACCCCTATGGCTTTGTATTACTAAAGCTCTATCTACTCCAACACACACTAACTTTTTGGCAATCGTCATGTCATCTATAACTCCATATTTAATTAGCAAACTCTTTACTAGTTCAAATAAATTTTCCACTATCAAATTATCCTTCATTTTAGCAACAATTAGTAGATGAGGTTGGTAGAAAAAATTGTGTACAGTATAAAGATGAATGTATACCCAGGAAGTATTATCTATAGTTGTAACTTTGTCTAAAGACAATGCATTAAAGTTTGAATCTTCAATTTTTGACTTTAGATCCTCTTTTTCAATCGCAGCAAGACAACTTGCCCATTCCCATCCACTATTTACTGACCAGTGACTGTTAGGATAGTTATGAACTTTTAGAAAGTGTAATAATACACTCAATGATGGGTATTCTATCATAGGACACCCTCTACTCAAAATATAAAAGACAACACTTAAGTGAACAACTTTTCCCATTTTTTCTACTTCCATTGCTTTTCCAAAAAAAGCTTCAATAGAGCCTTTAACTTTAGAAAGGTTTGTTTGTATATTCTATTGAAATTCAAATAATTCTACATTCCTAACATGCTGAGATACCTCCTTTATTTTCCATCTTATCACTTATTTTCAACTCCATCCATGGTTTTCTTTTCGTAAAATTTACCAATATGCTTCTCTATCGTGTCAATTTTTAGCTGCAACCTCTTTACCTTCTTATTTATCTTGGTGCAAATATTACATCTGCATTCTACCAGAGGCTCACCTTCAATTTTATTTTCCACTGGTTCAATGAATGGATACTTTGACACCCATTCTATTTGAAACTTCCTCGACAGATCCCACATCCGATATTTTTTTGATTCTCTATCCTTTTTTGAATTGTATTTTCTTTTCGTCTTCCTTACACCATCATCATCTCTATCATTCTCAGTCTCACCTAAGTCAATTATATAATTATGGATATGCTTGGTATTTACCTAAAAATCTTCTTTAATTTCATCATGATTTGAGATATCAGGTTCGCTGACTTCTTCAATATGTCATGTAGGTTCAGGTTGTGAATCTTGTAAATCACTGTGATGAAGTAGCTTCCCAATTTTGGTCAAAAAAAATTCCAACACCAAAGTATGATGATGAGGTTTTTCATTTTTCTAACCTGAGTGGTCTCTCCTTTCTATCCCCACATGTAGGAGCCCTACCCTTATTCTTGTTCGACATCTCCAATGACATAAAGGCTACCAAAAAAATGTTAACTTGTTGAAGAAGTGACAATAAACTATAATATATATAAATATGACTCATTGGCTATAAAATATATGTCTGAGGTCTCTCTGGTGACCACAAAACCGACCACTAAGTACTAACTGGTCCCCAATAAATAATAATGAACTCAAAATTGTAGAGTCATAGACAGATTAAGGTGAAATCAAGAATAAGATTACACTTACCTTTGCCTCAATTGCACTTGCCAATGTACTCAACAGTCTGAAACTTCGCTATCGGTCAAGTAGAGATATAAGAACCAATCAAACCAAATTATGTACAATAACCTTGATCTATGAATACATTTATACCAATCCTTTTTGGAAAATTTATAATTAGGTATTAGGTATACAAATATTTGGCGAAGCCCGCATAACTATAACATGTCTTATGTTATTTATGAGGCGATTATGGGTCATCTAATAACTTTCTATTATTAATAAATTCAGAAAAAATGCGTTGGTTTGAGACATGTATCTGCAAAATTCCAAGTGTATTTGGGGATGCCTTTAAATATATTTTTATAAAACCATTGGCTAATATAGGCCATTAATTTGGGGCCGCTCTAAAATTGTAGGTGAATTTTTAAAATTCACAGTGTCCAAAAAATATATTTGATTGACGATATTGTAGAATAAATATAGAAAAATTTATTAAAGAGATGGGTGATGGGCCCCAAAATTTGATCCAATATTTATAAAGTTTAGGTGATTTTTCCAACCCAATATATGAAATATATTCACCAAAACCCCGATCGCCAGTGTGCGATATTTGCCGAATGGAAAATAATCGCCACTAAAAATATCACTGCCTATTACTATAGTTATCTACATGAATATATATGTTATTTATTTGATCAAAATATGTGTATAATGTTTTATACATATATCTTAATCCAAATGTATGAATATATGTATTCATTTAGATACTTATAAATACATATATGTCAGCTTATTTGAAATATATACTTTTATGACTGCTTCATTGTTTAATTACCTCTGTGTCAAAAATAATTTTGTGCATCTAAAATTACAAGATAAGTTAGAATCATAGGAATCTTCCTCTGTTAGTGTTGGTCATGTTCTTGTATTAATTGGTTATTTATCCTAACTTCATACTTCAGTATTGTCTGTATCAAAATTTTCAGGCGCTATGAAAATAATGGATTTTAAATTTTCCCATTGAGACAGACCTTAGATTCAATTAATATCTTCTTCTCCACCAATTTGGTAGGTTAAGTTCTTATAGAGAATAGGGTGAGGGTTAATTCAAACCACCAAGGAAGGGATATATACTATATCGGGTTTTGTAAAGCAACACAATATCATTTTAATTTAGTAATATACACATACTATACCTTACTATCTATATTAAAATTTAAAATAGCGTAATATGTTTTACTATAATACTAAAAAAACACCTCAAAAAATAAATATAAAAACCACCAAAGTGTTTTAGACTATCTTCTGTTATAGTGCTAATTACAGACTTCCTATCAAACTTAAACTATGGACCTTTACACTACATTATCCTTGTCTTTTAGAGCTTTCCCCGTGTTCCTTTTCCTTCATCTTCTTCAGAGTTTTTGAGTTACCAACATTAGCTATTTCCACTATGTTTGTGAAGTATTCTAACCCTTCTGTAACTGCATACTCAGCTATCCAATTTTTGTTCTCTGCAATTTTTACATTGAGCAATCATATGAAAAATTGCAGGTTGCAAGTGATCTTCGGGCCTCTCTCTGAGAAATTTTTCCCAATTCTCCACCCAAATAATTGGGTACCTTGGTGGTGGTTCATTGTTGAGTATCATAACATTATAATGTCTAGCTTTGGGAATGGTTAAAGCATCATCAATGTGGGCCAATACATTCGAAGGTCTGTAAGTGTATTTATAATAAAGAGTTTCCTGCATAGCGCTTCCACAATGTCTCTGCCTTTTTTGAAATACATTACTAATGCCAAAAACATAGATGTTATTTCATAATTTACCCTAGTCCAATCTATATTGTAGATATACTCTTCACCGAGGATGTTCATCATCACATCTATTATCCTATCACGTGGAGCTATAAGGATGCCTTCTATTCTCTATCTCATAATGTACTCTGTTATTTTCATCTATCTCCTCCTACCTAATAACTTCACCGTAGTGTCCATCCCTATTTCTTCAATCTTGTATTTCTTTTCTATTGAAAAGGGCATTCTATCTTTTTTTTTATTACATGGACTAATTAATGCTATTTGTTTTCTGCATGATACTCCAACTTTGTTGTGTTTTACAATGAGTTTGTAATTATATTTCCCTTATCTCAATAGTGGTGTTTTCTATTTAATGATTTTATGTTACAACCTCCCTATTTTAAAATCTATTTCATCTTAATTTAATTTCAAAGAGGAGAACTCTCTTAAATGCACTAAGTGGTATACACACATATCCATTAAGTATCCTTTTAATAATACTTTTTTAATAATGTGATCTTTGAGAAAGGGAAACAATACTTCTTAAACTTTACCTAAGTATTTTATATGATTCTATTGGAATAATGGAATGGTGTGTAATGAGAGGGGAGGGGTGATTTAGTGCTCTTAATTTTTTTTGTCAATTAACCATTAATTCTTTAGTAATCAATTCCTTGTATTACCGACCATATGTGCTATTCTATCTTTATGAATGTAATATCAATTCATAAACTTAATTTGCATGTAAAAATTTATTGAAACATTCATGAAATGTAATGACACACGACACATAATTTGGTAACATAGAAAACCCCTGTTAGAAGGTAAAAACTGCGGTGTGGATGAAACCCGCAAAACTTCACTATCTGTAGGATAGAAGGGGCCGGTTAAGGCTTACAAGTTTGATCACTTCTGATGATCTTACCCTATTAGGAGTAACATATTTAGACTAGTTAAGGTCTACTCTGTTAAGAGCTTTAGCTACATTGTTTAGTGTGCACTCAGTTAAGAGATTTACAAAATGATTGTTAAATCCACCTTCTGAAAGGATTTATTCTATATGATACACTTGTTAGAATGTAGTCAAATATACTTATTGACCTGATATAATGCAATCCTAAATTTCCGAGTACAGATCCTTTAAAGTTTACAATATGATGTATCACCTATAGTGATTGATTAATACCTCTTTTCTGCTCGGTAGTCTTGAATCTTGTTCTTTGTAACTGATTTCATCTTTTGGTGTCCTTCTGCATGAAACTCTATATCTAATCCATTGATGTCTTTGTGGCTATAATCATTATCACATCCTCTTCATCTGATTGATTACACATTTATTTATACATTAAATTGACCTAAATAGGTTTCACGCATAACTATGAAAACTCTATGATCAAAGGTTTACAACTTGACCTTGATCTCCTAATTTGCATTGTTTCAATCAGTTAGACTGATTAAAAAAATTACATTTTCTTTTCCTGTCCCTCAAGAAATGGTTTTAAAGATAATCTTTAAAGATAAATATAAAACTTAAGTGTTTTATCTAATGTGTAACTCAGATCCACATTTCTCAGAATAAAGTTTTCTCTCGGTAGACTAGTGCTCGGGTTGCTCTTTAGTCTGCATGTCAGTGTTGACTATAAACTTGTCTGACAGGTTCCTCCATGAACTTGTCTTTCGGGTTCCTCTATGAACTTGTATGTCGGTTTGAACTGTTGACTTCTCTATCAGGTTACTTTGTAGGTTGCGCTGCCAGTTTATATTGTAACTTGTTCTATCGGGTTACACTGTTAGTTGCTCTTTCAGGTTACACTATAATCCTATCTTTCAGTGATCATGTACTGACAGTTCAAAAACTATTTCCTTTTCATACTTATGTAAAAATATGATCATCAATCTCCTCCTTTGATATTAGTATCAAAAAATGATATGTACAAAACTAAAATGTTTAGTATATACACCTGTGTTTTACCTTGTCAATATGAATCCCCCTATGTGCATGCCTTGATATAGTATATGCACATGTATATACACTTGCCTTTATACATATATATCCCATTTTCACTTTATCATCATTTCCCCTTCTTCTCATATCAATTTCCCATTTTTTTATAGTAATGACAAAGGTGTATACTTACAATTTCTCAAAAATGTGGGAATGGGATTTTTGAATTTCGTCCATTTGCTTCTCCCATTGTTCTTTGAGGTTCTCAAGGGTTTCCAATGTGATCCTTCCATGCATATCATATATGCTTTCTATTACATACATTTCAAGGGTGGCAATCAATTGCCTTTCTGAAGTCATATGTTGTTGCAGTAATGTGAGATTAGGTAGAAGTAGAGCCTGGAGCTCGGTTACCTCATCTCAGAATTTAGATTCTACCTTTAGAATTTAAAGTCTCAACCTTTTAGCTTCCATAATATTTTCATAATGCAACTTGAATGCATTGTCATTGGTTGTGAGACCTTGTGCACTAGCATTTAGATCTGCATCTATCTGTGCAATCTTATCACTATTTTCCTTAGTGAATTGCTCTATTGTGCATAATTTTTGAACTAAGGTTATAAATTTTGAAAGGATTGGTTCCAATGTATTGACCAGTTCAGACAGTTTTACCTTGTTCTCTTCCACTTCTTGGCTGATTTTCTCTATTAATTTGTATTGGTACTTTTGCTCTGCACGTTCTTCTATTTCCTTTTTTGCATCTACATTCTGTGATGTGATGCCTTTGGTAAGAAGTGCTAATTGATCAATTATGGAAGTATTTTGATCAATGTCAGTATCAAGTACAATCTGTAATAAGATATCTTTTTTTGTTTCTAGTACTTGTGTGTCCTTTGTCTCCTTTTTGAGTTTATCTTGGATAAATTTCCTTTTACAAAGTTCTGCATACTTTGTAAGTGACTCTGGATCCAATGTCCTAGGATCACAGTCTGGTATTTCAATTATCTCATCCAAGGTGAATGGATTTTTATTCTTTGAAATTGTTGTAGAGGCAGATGTATGTAGTACCATAGAAATATCCTTTGCTTGGTCTGATGTACTTGGTGAAGGCTTTGGTGGTGATGTGCCTTTTACCTGCTGCTCAATATTTACCTGTTGGTTGAATGTAGACGTCTCCACATCAACCTTAGCTTTATCTGTAGATTCTCCTTCTGTGAGGTGATATTATTATCCTATATCAATAATGTCATTTGTCCTGGTATATTAACCTATGAAAAATCCATTGATGTGTCATGTTCCTTGGTTTTCTCAGAGGTAACAATGATATCTTCATCTGCCTTTACTTCATCAACATGATATTTAGTGACATCTATTATTGTCACATCTTGGATTGTAACATCTGTTGTGTCTCCTAATGATTGCAAAATCTGAGGTATGCCATCCATTTCTTTACTTTCTTTTGTGTTCAATTCAACTGAATTGAAATCCTCAGTTTCATTCATTAAGATGTGTTCAGGGCTCAATGTTGCCTCTTTTTCTTCATTGTGAGGCTTCTCGATAAGTGCTAATACTCTCTCAGAGATTGGATCCTCTTTAGGTACATTGATTATTTTTCTCCAAGAATCCTCACTTTCTTTTTCAAGCTCAATTAGGCTTCCCTATAGTAGTTTGTAGGATCTCAATTTTTCTATGAACTTCTTTGAATGAAACTTCATCATTTCATCAATTTCTTCCAGCTTTGACTCTGGTGACATAATAGAGACTAGGGATCTTTCACTTATCTATGGCATCATCTTATCAAACTATATAGGTATGTATTTGAATATACACATTGTCATGATGATGGCTTCTTCTATTTTATTCCGATCCTTGGGATTCAGAGTTAGCCATTGTCTAACCTTAGGCTCAGATATTGTACCTGACCTGATGATTAATGTAGAAATCTCATCAATTGTGGTAGGAACATTATTCTTTATAGGTTGTTCATCTTGTTCAGTGTCTTCCTTATCTTCCTTGCTTTGGATTAATCTCCTTCTCCTCTTTGGTTTGATGTTTTCCCGGTTTGAGCCTTCCGTTTATAAGTCCTCACTTGTCCCTTTTTAACCACTGGTGAGTCTAATTTTGTAGTTTGACTCCTTGTTCATGATGCAATGGTTGTCCTTGGTTTCTTTGGGGGTGGTGCATCAGACTCTGTTGATTCAAAGTCACTCACTTGTTCACCTTCATTGATGGGTGACTGTATCGCGATGGCTTCCTGTTGTTTTGTTTCTTCTTCATTGACTGGCAACTTATTTTCAAGTGTCTTTACCATTTTGGTCTTCTTTTTTTCTATCTTCTTTACTACTAGGCTTGTTTTGATTCTAGCCTTAGCTTCTTCATATGTGCCAAATCTTGGTAATAACTTGTCTAGTGGTTCATTCAATAATGCTTAAATAGCATTTGTAGCATGATCTATGTTTATTTCATAGCCAAGTGGTGCTAACCATGCTGTCCTCAGTACAGTTGGCTTGATCAAAGTTGTATTAGTGTCTACCATGAAACAAATATTAGCTTTATATTGATCTACCAGTTGTTCTTGTATCCTCATCCTTTTCTACATTATGTCCTTGAATCTAGTGAAATATCCATCCATGAATGATGTAAAGTTGTCCCCTAGTGACTTAATGAATTCACTAATTTGAATTTTCATTGGTTGGGTAGTTTCCTAGTTGACATTACCGACAGATGGGAAAAAATCTTGAAACTAGAAAAATATGCACATGAGGAGTGAACCAAACTTACATGAGTTAGATTTTTTTGATCTAATGGTCCTCATGTTCTCCTCTAATTGCTTCAGTAGAATCTCAAATAGATCCAACTATAGACCCTTCTTTACAATCTTGTGAGCAGTGTCTACTACTCTGTATGCAATGCTATTCATTCTGCTGGCTTGGAATATCTTGTATTGCACTACGCATGCACCAAATTTTAGTTTTGGATCTTTGATGTAATTTACCTTTAATCCTTTTCCATCCCATTCTGCACCTATGATCTTCTAAATCTCAGGATGAGAAGGGTGTTTAAGTGCCTTGGCCTTGTTGGTTATCGGATAATTGGTCACTGCGTGTATTACATCCTTAGTGATCTATTTTGGCTCATCCAATCACATCTTTCGGTAATGTACCTTGCTTAGTACTATCTTGATGCACTCAAATTTAAAATCCTTTGGGAACATTAGGGAATTTTTCAGTCCTTTCACCTTGATATGTTTATGTTCATCCTTGATAGTTCCGTCTGTGCAAAGCTTCTTGTAAGCTTGCTCAAATTTCAGATCTCTGATTTCTGCAACTTTGTAGTGGATATACACTCGGACATCCTCGATCAGAAAAAACCTAGGTGGTATTCTTGAAAACACACTAGCTTCATTGGGTTGTGAAACAACCTTTGGAAAAAATTTGTATTTAGGTTCTTCACAAGTAGTGTTCTTGATCAAATTTATTTTCTTATCCTTTGCATTATTGATCTTGGAGACACGAGATGTGGTTGCCATTATTTCTGGAAATTAGAGATTTTCCCATAAATAACTATGATCTTGGTGAGTCTTAGATACACACTTGATCTACTATAGATGCTGTAGAATTATCTGAATGTCGTGAATGTGCTTGTTAATTTCTTCTGTAATCTAGTCGTTGTTCTTTGCTCTGTGCTATGCTCTTCGCTCTACTCTTCACTTTTAATTGCATGGTGAGTGAATGAGATATTTTGTCACCCTTTTATAGATGATGACCTAAGTGGTGTAATTAATTCTTTTCCCACTTCACAGTGTTTTAAGATGGAGTCACTCGGGGAACATGATAAATTCATTCTCGGTAAGAATGCGATGCTCAGGGTAAGTATCAACTCAATTGACCTTACACATGTTCATCGAAAGTGCTCAATATTGGGCAAAGACTGATTGTCTTTTACATGATTACCGATGGTGCTTGGTTTACACTAACAACTTGGATTTTGTATGTACACTGATGATTCTCGATAAGCATTTGACCGATGGGATTGGATTCACAAATTGATAACAAGTAATATCATAGTGCATCTTTATTTATGCTAGTTTGGCATTTTATCAATGTATAAAAGAACTGATGTAAAGTATAACTTGGTATAGTGCAGTTCCATAATTACTTGTTCTTCTTAGGTGGGGGTGGTTATATCACCAGATCCATTGGATAAGGTGTCACCAATTGTATTTCTTGGTCCAACATCATCATTGTTTGTAGCTTTCCTCCACATTTTGTTTCTCATTCTTTTGATATCTTGAATGGTATTTCCATTAACAAAAGTGCTTGTCTCTGTCACTTGATCTTTGTAGTCCTTTCTTATATGACCAACCCTATGACAGTGTAAGCATGCCATTCCAGGGTTAGTCTAGCTTCTAGACCTTTTCATCTATTTTCTCATGCATTTTCCAACTATGTGTCCATATCTACCACATGTTGTGCAATTTTTCCATGTGTTGTAATCCTAAACATATGAGTTATCAACTCTTTTTGGTTGATAGGAATTTTCTTGTTCTTTTGGCTTCCATGCTTGATTTTTATTTTTCCTGCATTAAAGAGATGTGTGCCCATGAATTTTGCAAGTAGGACAATATTTTTCCATGTATATTTCCTTCTATGGTTGTTTCACCTTAGATTTTCATTCATGTGCTTTGTGTCCTTTCTTGTTACAGTTATAACAATTTCCTATGAGTGAAGATGTGGATTTAGGAATACCTTTAATTCTACTTCTGCAAACATTTTATGTGTGGCCTGGTTTTCCACAGTGATTGCATGATTGCTTCCTTGGCCTTGTATTTATGTAGAAATATTTTTGATCAACTTGGTATGGTGATTCTCCATGCTCGGTATGCCCTAGACTAGTATTGTTGATGACTCTTCTTTGTCCATCTAGAAAATCATCCATTCTTTTTGTGCTTTCTTCAGCTCTCTTGATCATATCATCGTGTTGTTGCTGAATCCTTAATTCATGCTTTAGTTTTTCATTTTCTTCTCTTAGCTCTCCAATAGATTCTAATTTTCCATTCAGTTCTATGTTCACTCGGTTTGCCTCATGACTCATTAGAACAATTTTATTGGTGATCTCATGATGATGTTTAGTAAGTATTTGTATTTTTTATTCTCTCTCTTGTAGCTTTTAAGTGATCTTCCTCCTATCATCAATAGCTAGTGTTATTTCTTGCTCAACTTGTCTAGCATTATTAATAACCTCAATCATCCTTACCATCTGTGTCTCTTGACCAATTTGCAGTTATTTCACTTGTCCAGCCAAATGTTGATTGATTTCATTTAGACTTGTAATGCTTGCTTCTTATGTGTCAGATGTATTGCTAGATGTAGATCCTGTTGACTCAAACAAATCATGTATCTCTTCTTCATGATAGTCTGTTTCATTACAGCGAGATGCGATTACCTTTCTTTCATCCAGTATCTCTCTCATCTTGACTCTAGCTTATTTGTATTGCACACAGAAGATCTGTATATTCAATTTCTGATTTTCAATATTCTTGTCTAACTTGTACCTTTCCATTGTATGATCTTTTCTCTCAAGTGATTAAAAATTTTCCGAATAAGAAATCTAGCTCTGATACCAATTGTGGGAATAATGGAATGATGTGTACTGAGAGGGGATGGGTGAATCAGTACCCTTAAAACTTTTTGTCAATTAACCTTTAATTGTTTAGTAATCAGTTCCTTGTATTACCAACCATATGTGCTATTCTATCTTTATGCATGTAATATCAATTAATAAACTTTATTTGCATGTAAAAATTCATAGAAACATTCATGAAATGTAATGACACATGACACAAAATTTGGTAATGCAAAAAACCCCTATTAAAAGGTAAAAGCCACGATGGGGATGAAACCCACAAAAATTAACTATCTGCAGAATGGAAGGTGTCAGTTAAGGATTACAAGTTTGATCACTTCTAATGATCTCACCCTATTAGGAGTAACATGTTAAGATTGGTTAATGTCTAGTCTGTTAAGAGCTTTAGCTACACTATTTAGTGTGCATTTGGTTAAGAGATTTACTAAAGGATTGTTAAATCCACCTTCTTAAAGGATTTCTTCTATTTTCTACACTTGTTAGACTGTAGTCAAAAATACTTATTAACCTGATATAATGCAATCTTGAATTGCTAAGTGATGACATGTAACTGATTGAATGTTTGAAAATGTTAAGCTGAAGATAATGCAAGGCATTAAATCAGTTAATGGTTTGTATTGTCATTGATGTAAACTTGATATCATCTGTATGGTCATGTACATAATGTCAAAGACTTCAGAGAATCAATGGAATAAAGGTTATGCTTTCAGCAATACATAAAAGTCAAGTATTCACTAAGTGACAGACAACACCGACGGAGTGCACACCATCAGTAAAGGCAAAGAACAAAAGTCATAGTGATACCTGACAAGTAGAAGACAGTATTGCCTGACGAAGAAAAATCATAGTGATACCCAATGAACTGAAAATAGAGTTTCCCGACGAGTAAAATCCAATGATGCCCGACAGACGGAGATCCTGAAGCTAATTGCAGTCACACTGACGGAACTAGTAATTATCACCGATGACTAACTGTAGAGTTGACCGACAGAATAGAGAGTTTAGAAAATGACAAAATATCTAAATAGCAGAGCTTAAGGATAGACTTAACTGGTTGTTTTATTTGTTTTATTCAACCAGAGTTAAGTAATTCATTTAAAGAAGATTTGTACAGTTGGCAAGAAGATAACTATGAGATAAATCAGGAGTTAAAGCTCTAAATAAAATTGGGTGGATTGTTTTTCATGCCAAGAATCAAGAATCAAGGAATATCATGTCTATATAAGAGACAAGCATAATTCATTTCCATAAGAAATCACATACACATGAAGGGGAGTGAATAGAAAGAGGATGTTGAAGAGAAACTAGTGAAGAAGAACTTCATACAATCCTCATCAATCAAGTTGAAGGAGAGCTAAAGAATTCTGTGGACACCGACGAACAGTGAAGCACAACATCACAGAGAAGAAAGTGTGGAGCAAAAATAATTGAATTGATACATTGATCAGAGAGGTAATGTACTTATATAGATCTGAAAATATGCAATTCAAGTTGCATTAGAAATAGGTCATTTTGTTTCAGTTTATCCATTGAAGCATTAAGTCTCTTAACAGAGCAGGACTTAACAGTCTTCTATAATTGAGGTATATCCTAAAAGATTGCCAAAAAGTTTATCATGAAGATAGCATTGAGTGACTGATACCGACACACAATCTAAGAAGGAGGCTGATACAGTTAGGTAGCACTAGATATGCCAGATACCTATTGTGCCCATAGAGGTTGATCAATATTGGTAGCATATACATGTCAGATATCAAGTGATAGACTCATATTAGAATCCTCTAACAAGGTCACACTTGACAGTGTGTTTGTAACCTTTAACAAGGTTGGCTCCTAATAGGGCTCACTTCAGAAGAGTGAAAATTTGGGATACCAGTCCTAGTGGTTTTTTTCTTAACAGGGTTTCCACATTAAAATCCATGTGTTATGTGTGTATAGTTTATTACTTTAGTGTTTTACATTTCACATATGCATTTCTGGATTGATTGGTATACTCTACATATTTACTAAGTATCTGTAAATAGTTTTACTGCTTATCGGTTATCAAGGAGAATAAGGAAAGACAAGGTAAACTGACAGACAATTAATTATTATAAGTATTTCAAGGTATGCATCTTGTAGGGACTTAATAATTTGAGATTTATTTGATTGGTGATTATTCATTAAAGGATAAATTTTTGAGGCCACTGATTCACCCCCACTATCAGTTATTACTAACAATTGGTATCAAAGCTTGTGTGCTTAGAAGGAAGGTTTCAAGACCTAAGTAAAGATCACAAGATGAACAGATGAGATGTGCCCAAGTTGAACAAAGACAACTTTGCTTCATGACAAAGAAGGATAAGACTCCACTTATCAGGTATTGGTAATGATGTTACTCAATACTTAGATACTGAATATGTGTTGCCCATAGGACAATTAACAATAGATCAATTGAGAGTGAAGCATGAGCACAACTGCATGGTCATAGAGCTTTCTTCCTCTCTCTCTGATGCTGAATTTGGAGATGTCAAAAATTGCATAATTGCAAAGAAAATGTGGGACAAACTGAAGCTTGTACATGGTGGTGAGGCGAATGTTCTGAGAGCCAAGGCAGAAAGCCTTAGAGGAAAATTTGATGATCTCAGAATGAAATAAGGAGAAAACATCACACAATACAACACAAGAATAAAAGTAGTCAATGCTATATGAGGTGTTGGAGGTACACTTGAAGAGGAGACAGTGGTAAGTAAAATCTTAAGAACCTTATTGCCTGTATATGCTATTAGAGTTTCTGCTATTC
>MU225679.1:941465-953131 GCA_018584345.1 Thuja plicata | reverse complement strand
GGGAGATTTGTAAAATATTATGGTTTTAGACCAAATAAGGCAAATTTTATGTATAAAAGGAGGGGAATTTAGAAGAGATGGACAATTAGCCTTGGAAAAGTTGGAATTAGACTTTGGGGAAGTTTTTTTCAAAGGAATAGGGAGATTTTTGAAGCCATTTTCGTACTTCGGAGAATTGTTATGCTGCCGAAGTGCTTGAAGGAATGGTCTTGGTGCATTGTATTTGGTTTTTTTGGAGATTAATCGGATCGGTCGTACTCTATTGGAGCCGACCCGGAGATGTAGTCACGTTTGTGGCGAACTCCGTAATCAAACTCTGTTTGCACCTTCTTATCTTCTTCTCTCTCAATTCTGTTTCTCACCTTAAGTTTTGATGCATAATTTCATTTATGATAAATGTAATAAGTCTTCCGCTAAGTTGTATTTTAATTAAGCATTCAATTCTGCAATTAGTCTAGATCCGTTTATAGATCATACAACCCTCTAAATGTTGATATGCACTATATCAAAAATGAATTATTGTAATGACACTGTTGTCTGATCAATTCCTTGTATGCACAAATGCTCTTACTCCTTTAAAGAGCTATATCATCTACTGACTTCATTATGTTGCTCATCTGTATCTTCCTCATGCATAATAATTGACTCTTGTAACATAACATTACATTACATACTTATATGTTTATAATTGAATAGGCGCGACCCAAAACATAACACTAGTCGGCCTTTAAACCAAAATACACAATGCTTCTGAACAAGTCGGCTCAAGCACGTTTACTATAACATTAATTACATTATTAAAAAATTATAACTAAAGACACATGGCCTTATCATCTCAAACTAATTCATGCTGACCAAAACTGTAGTCAGCTTCCATGCACTATCTTCTAGACTGTAGGTTTACTAATCTGCCTGTAAATTTTCTGTACTGATGTTCTATACTTTATGCATCTGGATCTAGCATGTATATACACCATAGAGTATATACCTAAGCACACATGCTCTGGTGTGATCTCTAACATGTGCACTGATGTACCGATCTTTGTATGTGTTTGTCTACCCTTTTTTCACACTTAGTCATTTTGTCTTTCATAACAGAACTTAAGTATGACTTTGTTACCATGATTGACAACACAAAATGAGTCATGCTTCCTCAGGAAGTCAACTTGCCAACAATGTTGACATCAATGATAAAACATGAATGCCAACATCATCATCAATAACCAATTCCAACAATCTCCCCCTTTGGCATTGATGGTAACATATAGGAAAATCCATAAAGCCAAAATTACTCTCTCAATACAATCTTCTCAATATCCTCATCACAGCTCTTCCCTAAAGCAGTAGGAATTTTCTCATAGAATCTCTCCACCTTTGACAAGAATGGAAAAAGGGTGCCATAACTCTTCTTCTTTCCTCTGCAAGGTGTAGCTTTTTCAAATCTTTGTGTATCCAACAACTAGGTGCAAAATCACCCAAATATGTTCTATAATGTTCCTTTGATCACTCCCCTTGAGGAGTAGATCTCCACATCAAGTCCAAAAAATGATATAGCTCTAAAAGCCACTGGACTAATGCATTCCTACATCAATTTAGTTCTCGCAAGGAGGGGCTCACACCTCAAGCATACCCCTGAGATACTCAAAGGCATCCTTTGGAAAAGGTTTTGTAAATATATTTGCTATCTATTCCTTTGTGCTGATACACTCCAATCTAATCTCCTTCTCTACTACCTTGTCTCCCAAGAAATGATACTTAATGGAAATATGTTTAGTCTTTAAATGTATTACTAGATTCTTTTACACTTTAACTGTGCTAGTGTTATCACAATGGATAACCACCGTCTCATCAAAATTTATCCCAATGTCCTTCAGTGTTTGTTTCATCCAAACAATTAGTGTGCAATTCATAGTCGCAACAACATACTCAGATTCAATAGTAGACTGATTTATACAATCCATCTTTTTACTTAGCCAAGAAACCAATCTTTTCCCAAGAAAGAATGCAACACCACTTGTGCTTTTTATTTCATCAATATTCCCTGCCCAATCAACATCAGTATAAACATGTAAATCAAAATCATCATATTTATTATACCATAAGCCATAATCTGTTCCTTTCAGATATCTAAATATTCTTTTTGTAGCAACAAGGTGTGTCTCTTTAGGGTTCACTTGATATCTTTCCACAGTTCCAACTACATTAGCAATATCTAGTCTTGTGTAAGTCATATATTGTAAGCCTCCAATCATAGATATGTACTTTGTCTAAAAAACACTCTGAGTTTGATCAATATTAGTAAGCTTGTGACCAATAACCATAGGAGTTCCAATAATATTACAATCTTCCATTCCAAACTTTTCAAACATTTATTTAAGATACTGTTACCAATTTAGTTTGCATACTGAATTACGAATTTGCTTCTACTTCTACATTGAATGATAGATTGAATAATTGTTGTTATAAATTACAAATTTCATTAAATGCAGAAAGTAAAGTACACAATGCAAAAAAATTGATATTAGTTCACTATTATTCAAATTTGAAATACAAATACAAAGGCAGTGAATTTTTAATAACATATTATTCAAATGCTATTTTACAAAGGTACAATGATGGTGTTCAAATTTCAATTATACAAAATATGTACAATGCATTCAGATCTTAACACTCTATCTGAATAAACACATTGCAAATATAAAGGAGTAAAGGAATAGAGGGAAAGCCTCCATTTCCTGTATAGGGGAGAAATCTTTGGCTTTGTGTTGAAGATCTGGGTAGCATCTCCAACTTTGACAAATCTGCAAGATATAATGAAAAAAAGGAGTCAGTTCAAAAGATCTGAGCAATGGAAACTTCCCTATTACCTCTACACTACTCTAGAAATAACAATGTGCTTATGTAGATAAGGCATTAAAAGATGCAGAGGAGAAGGAGGAAAATAGAGAGAAAATAATTTTTTATGCTAATGTTGTTTGCTTCATGTGCAGATTTAGGTATGAAGACCAAGTAAGTTGTTGAAAGGAAATGCATTCATTACACATGAAACTTTCTGACTGAAGTTATGAAGAGGTGAAGACCAAAGACTTGAGGAGGCTATTGAGGGGGCGTGCATGAGTTTCAGGCATGGGACCTTCTGGCCAAGTCATGGAGCTGCTTAGAGACTAGGTTATGGTAAGGGACATGTTTTTAAAAGTATGGATCCTTCTAACCAACATCATGTTGCAGAACTTTAAAAGTACATCATTGTACTCTATTTTGAATGCAAAAACCATACTAATGCATTAAGGAAACATTATTTCAACCAGCCATGGGGGTAGCAATAGAGATCAACAATTTTCAAGGCATGTTTAGTAAAAAAATACATCATAAAAGACATTTACAATTGCTATTATTTGACATATGAGGAAAGGCAAAAGATGCATATAGGAACAAGGTTCAATCAATGAGAAAAGACTGGGGAATGGAAAGCATACATCATGTATGTATTGGTTTCAGAACAATGTTGTGTCAATGGTGATTAATCAACATTCATATATCATAAAAACAACACCTGCAGTTTGAGAAAATCAAACATACAAATTCTATAGGATGCTTTTCAATTCATTTCAGAGTTTTAGGAGTTGCTACAAAAGGTATTTATCTTGCTATGCTATAAAAGATGTTTTGCAAAACATTGGCTGTCGTATAAATCAGATTTTATTTCAAGGATGTATTCATCTCAAATGAATCATATAAGGCAGTGGGGAAGGTACCATTAAGAGAGTATCTTAATTTTTACAAAATGCAGCAAGCGATCAACATAGACAAAGGTCATAATCAACAATCAAGCACTTATATGTTACAGGTCATCAATTGTAAAAGCCATGTCAAGGGACAATCATCTTTAGGTTCAAAAAAGCAACAAGCATTAAGAAAAATATGTCAGAGAACAATCCTATCACAGAGAGAAGTTCACAATTCATAGTTGATTACATGATAGTGCACATATGAGCGTGTTTTACGAGATTAACATGGAGCTAAAACATAAAAGAAATAGTGATATTAAGAAAAAAGTGCCACAAGATGATAATAAGATGAAGTCATGTTAATTTGCAACTAATTTTAGTAGAGGTATTTATCCTATTCTTCTACAGGAAGTTATTTTTCCAAGCATTGAATGTCATAAATAAATCAGATTTGTATTCAAGAATGCATGTTATGTCAAAATAAACCATGAAGCAAGCTGCCATTATGAGATGCACAGAAATGATATCTATGTAAAGACAAGAATATAAAATATCAAATGAAGCTAATCTCAACTAATATCAAGCAGTAATATCACAATAAGAAGTCATCTCAGTGAACATTATTAACCAAATGCAACATTATTAATCAAGATCCAACAATAACAATCAGGGGCTTTCATGATGGAGTATCATATGTTCAGTTTTAATTCCACGAGATGGAGATATAAAATTTACTGATATATATAGAATTCATGTAAACTATATATCAACATGATGATGACAGGATAGATGAATGCAATCAAAGGTGCATAGTCAGAGACAAATGAAATTGGGTTTCTCTGATAAAAGAAACAGATGTGAAGAATTGAAAAAGTAAAGATTTCAACACATAGAAATATACTTTAAATTCTGAGAAATAGTAGACCCCTAGTTAAAGTGATGGTCCTACAAGAACAACCATAGAATAAAATGCATACAACAGTTCTTATAAAGAAGAAAAAAAAGACAGAGAATATTGTAAGAATAGTGCATACATGCATAGATAAAACTTACTTGAAAGGATTCCTGCTTGTTTGGCAAGATTTGGTATATGCATGAGTTAAAGGAGAAATAAATATGAGAAGATTTAAAGAGAAAAGTGTTAGAATAACTCAGAGGGGGGGTGAATCAGTTATTCTAACAAATGGTATCAGAGCTTGTGTTCTTAGAATGGGAGTTTAATAGCTCAAGCAAAAGATCACCAGATGAGAAAACGAGATGTGCCCAAGTTCAATAAGGACAACTTTGCATCAAGGAAAAGTAAAATAAGAATCCACCTATTAGGTATTGGAAATGATGTTACTCAATACTTGGATACTGAATATGTGTTTCGTACAAGACCTCACACACTTGAGAAATTAAGAGAAAATCATGACCATAATTCTATGATGATAGAACTTGCTTCCTCACTCTCTGATGTTGAATTTGAAGATGTCAAACTTGCACCTCTGCAAAGTAAATGTGGGACAAATTGAAGCTGGTACATGGAGGAGATGCTAATGTACTAAGAGCTAAGGTAGAAAGGATAAGAGGTAAATTTTATGACATAAGAATGAAAGAAGGAGAAAATATCACTCAGTATAGCTACAGAATAAAAGAGGTATTCAATGCTATCCGAGAGTTGGAGGCATACTTGAAGAAGAGATAATGGTAAGTAAAATCATAAGAACCTTACTATCTATATATGCTATTAGAGTATCTTCTATACAAGAAATAAGAAAAGTAGCAAACAATAATGTCACTCTAGATAGTTTGGTTGGTAGACTGATTTAATTTGAGATGAATAACTTTGATAACAGTTTCTTACCATCTATTGAGTCTGCATTCAAATATTCTTTGAAAATATGTAAGTCAAGTAATTAACACACTATGAGGAATGATAGTGAAAGTGATAGTGATGACCAAGATCTTGATGAGATTGAAGCACTAATGGCTAGAAGATTTTAGAGAGGCAAAGATAGATACAAAGGTAAATTACCACTTGTATGTTTTAATTGTAAAGAGATTGGACACTTTTCTGCTAGATGTCCTAACAGAAGAAAAGATGATAGAAGTAATGAAAGATCATATGAAAAGAGAAGTTTGATAGAAGTGACAATAGAGATTACCAAAGCAACACAAAATATGACAGAAGAGATACACGAGACTACAAGGACAAAGGGAAGAAAGCTTGTTACCTGGCTGAGAATAGAGATTGAGATACTGACACCAAATCTGATGAAGACATTGAGATGGTATTTGTAGCCACGAAGGATGATTCAGACAGAGAAGAAAGGTATGTAGAGACTTCACTCATATCTAAGGTTAGTAAGAATGATGTGTGGATTATAGATAGTGGCTGCACTCACCACATGACTGGTGGTAAACCAAAGTTTGAAACTTTTCAATACTATAATGGTGGATCGGTAAGAATGGGTAATGACATACCTTTTCCAGTTGAAGGTAAAGGAACTATAATGTTGAACAACTTGATAAAATGTGAAAATGCATACTGGGTAAAAGGACTTAACTATAACCTATTGAGTATTTCAAATCTGAATAAAATAGGTCACTAAGTAGCACTTGAAAATAAGAAGGCAAAGATCTTTAATGAATCAGGAAGGTTGATCGAAACTGGTTAACAGACAAAAGGTAACCTATTCTATCTTAATGATATAAAAACTACTTGTTTAATGGATAGAAATGAAGACATATGGTTGTGGTATAAGTGATTATGTCATGTGAATTTTGACAGCATGATTAAGATAAGCAATAAAAGAAAAGTAAGAGGCTTACTAAGCATGTCAAAGCCTGAGCCTATCATGTGTAAGAATTGTCAAAAAGGTAAAATGCCAAAGTCTAGTTTCAAGAGTGAAACCCATACATCTAATGCTATTCTAGAATTATTCCATACTAATCTATGTGGACCCATGAGAACAAAGAGTTACTATGGTGATAGATATTTCATTCTCTTTGTTGATAATTATTCTAGAACGATGACAGTTATGTTTTTAAAAGAAAAATCAGAAACATTCAAGATGTTTAAGTGGTATAAAGCTATTGTAGAAAAACAAAGTGGTAAGGAATTAAAATGCTTAAAATCAGATAGAGGAGGAGAATTTGTTTCTAATGAATTCACTAACTATTACAATGAACATGGAATTAAAAGATAGGTTTCTGCAAAAAGAACACCACAACAAAATGGGATTGCTAAAAGGAGAAACAGATCCATTTTTAATTGTGCAAGAACATAGATGATAGAGAAAAGTATCACTCAAATATTCTGGAGGGAAGCTGTTAGTTCTTCTATCTACACATTGAACAGAGTACAATTGAAGAAAGACACCAAGAAGACACCCTATGAGCTATGGTATGGATACATACCCAATGTAAGTTACTTCAAAAATTTTGGAAGTCAATGTTATATTTTGAAAGATGATAGAAATGGAAAGCTTTACTCCAAAAGTGATGAAGGTATCTTTCTATGGTATTCTACCAAGAGCAAGGATTATAAATGTCTTAACAAGTCCTTTAACAAAATCATTGAAATTGCAAATATCATAATAGATGAATATGCAGAGAAAAATGATGAGGAAAGAAGAAAAGAACCAGAAGACTAAAAGAAGTTTGCTTAGACTGAAGAAATTGACACTTTACCTATGCAACAGTGTATCGCTCCCAAGCAACAAAAAAATTGCACCTGAGCATCAGGCTGCAAATACCAAAAATCAGGAAAATCCTCAAGATGGTGCTCTGAGCGATGAAGATCAGAATGAAGTTCAAGTTGATGATCAAAATTATTTACAAAGAGATGAACTGATACTTGCCAAGTATGTCAAAAGACATCATCCATAGAACCAAATCATAGGTGACAAGAAGGATGGAATGAGAACAAGAAGTCACTGAACACTAGATATTTAATTTGTAATTTTGAGCCTAAATTTGTTAATACTGCACTAGAGAATGAAGAATGGGTCAGTGAAATGAATGAAGAAATAGAACAGATTAAGAAGAACAAAACATGGACATTAGTACCTAGACCAGATGAAAAGAATGTCATCAGTACCAAATGTATATTAAGAAACAATCTGAGTGAGAATGGAGAAGTCACAAGGAATAAAGTAAGATTAGTATGCAAGGGGTATGCACAAGTAGAAGGTATTGATTATGGAGAAAGCTTTGCACCAGTTGTTAGGCTAGAAGGAGTAAGAATATTACTTGATTATGTTGCATTCAAATGATTCAAGATATACCAGATGGATGTCCAATATGCATTCCTAAATGGAATACTAGAAGAAGAGGTATACATTGAACAAACAGAAGGGTTTATTGATCCAGACAGGAGGAACATGGTATGTAGACTACACAAAAGCCTTGTATGGATTGAAACAAGAACCTAGGGCCTAGTATGAAAGACTTCACTCCTATCTCATAAGCATTGGATTTGTAATAACAAGTGAAAATAATAATCTGTACTTAAAAGAAGACACTGATGAAAATATTTTGATTGCTGAAATATTTGTTGATGATATCATATTTGGGGGTAATGATATGTTATGTAAATCCTTTGCTAATGAAATTAGCAAAGAATTTGAGATGTTGATGTTTGGGGAGATCAAATTGTTTCTTGGGCTACAGATTCTTCAACAAGGTGCAGACATATATATCACACAATCCAAATACATCAACGAAGTGTTGAAGATATTCAAAATGGAAGATTCCAAACCAGTTGGAACACCTATGGGTACAGGATGTAAGCTGACAAAAGAATAAAAATCAAATGAAGTAAATATAACCTTGTATAGATCAATGATTGGAAAACTAATGTATGTTGTTCATACTAGACTAGATATAACACATGCAGTTGGAATAGTTGCAAGATTCTCTGCTAAATCCCAAAGAATCACACATGTATGCTGTCAAAAGAATTCTGAGATATATAAAGAACACCAAGGACTATGAATTATGGTATAAAAGAGAAGGCAAATTTGAGCTTCAATTCTATAAAGATGCTAATAGCGATGTAAACATAGATGATGGAAAGAACACAACTGGAGGAGCATTCTTCATGGGTGATAGACTTGTCACATGGATCAGTAAGAAGCAAGGATGCATCTCACAATCTACTGTAGAAGCAAAATATGTGGCTGCTGCAACAAACTACTCTAATATTTCATGGATCAAATAGTTACCCGAAGGTATGAATATGAAAATTCTTGAACGAGTGATTATCTATTGTGATAATACCAGTGCAATAAAAATTTCTAAGAATTCAGTAACGCATGCTAAGACTAAGCATATTGTAATCAAGTATCATTACCTAAGAGAACAAGTGCAAGAGAAAGAGGTGATACTGGAATATGTTCAATCAAAGGAACAATTAGTTGATATATTCATAGTCATTGCCTAAAGATACATTTGAGTACCTGAGAAATAGAATAGGGGTCAAACCCTTT
Organism: Thuja plicata; assembly: GCA_018584345.1. Taxonomy (NCBI): domain Eukaryota; kingdom Viridiplantae; phylum Streptophyta; class Pinopsida; order Cupressales; family Cupressaceae; genus Thuja; species Thuja plicata. The sequence goes on along the minus strand of MU225679.1, from coordinate 943,929 downwards.
TCTACTGGTTAGTAAGCTGATTAGGAGGTTGCATCAGCCTACACAAAATTAGAATATCATCCATGTTGATGCAAGAAAAGAGATGGATTGCATAGATACATCTATACATAGCATGGTACATATATGCACTAGACACTAGAGTCACTGTATTGTTGATGGATAAGGAAATTCAAGGAGTATATTATAAAAAGGTGAAAGGATATAACTTTGGCATGATCAATGTTTAATTTGGCATTGTTGTCAAAGGGAGAGAAGTTCCTAAGAATTCAAAGGGACAGAGTATCCTAAGAAGATATCCAAAGAGAGAGATTGCATATGAAATATCCATCATAACTATCATAAGGGAAAGATGTAACCTGTAAGGGAGAGAAGTATCATAAGGGAGAGATAACTATATTGCTGTCAAAGGAAAAATAGATGATCAAGGAGAGGAATAGTCAAATGGAGAGACAAAATCAAAGATAGAAGCACTCAACAAGAAACAAATCTAAGCTATATGAGCTTACCGAGAGCCAAACATTTGCATTGGTTATAGAACAATAAGATTGGTAGATTGATGAACTACAACTGATATATTTCATATTGTATTAGTAATAATATAGTGTGATAATGTAGTGTGTTTCCATCAATGCCAAAGAGAGATATTGATGAACATTAACTGATTGAATGTTTGAAGATGTTAAGTTGATGATCAACAAGCTACAACAAGTTAATGCAAGATATTAAATCAGTTAATGTATTGTATTGTCATTGATGTCAACTTGATATAATCTGATTGGTTATATACAAAGTGTCAAATACTTCAGAGAACTAGAAAGATTAAGGTTATGCTATCAGTAATGCATAAAAGTTTAGTATGCACTAAGTGACTATAAACACCAACGGGCAGTGCACCCCGATGGACAAAGAAACCTGAGATGAAAGTCACAGTGATACCCAAGCATGAAACCTAAGAAAGCATTACCGATGAGAAGAATCACAAGCATTACTGATAGGAAGAAACACAGTGTTGCCCGATGGATAGACAACCCTGACGGACAGACAACCTCGATGGAGATGCCTGAAGAGAACTAAAGTGTTGATCGAAGCTAATAAAGGGTTAAACAACGAAAAGAACTAAAGTTTAGAAACAAAAAATACTTAGCTGGCAAGAGCTAAAGGAGTTAACTAGTTTTTAATACTATTTTCATCAACAAGTTAAAGCCAGATATAAGTGAGAGATTTAAAGCTATTTTATTCGAGTTGTCAAGGATAAATCTACAGGATAAAATTGAAGTAAAGTTTTAAAGCAAGATTGGATAGAATTACAGATCACGCCAAGAAAAATAAATTCAAGAACTGAGAAAGGGTGAAATAATGTCTATAAAGAGACAAGCTAATTCATTATGAATTAGGGGTGAATAGAAAAAGAAGACACTGAAGAGAAACTGATGAAGAAATAAGTCTTCAATCAAACCTAATCAATCAAGCTGAAGAATATAGCTAATTCTATGGATAGCAAGCAATAGAGAAGCACAAAATCATCGAGTAGAAAGAAGTGGAGCAAAGGTCTTGAAAATATACATTGATCATAAAGGTATTATGAGCTTACAATAGATCTGAAAATCTACAAAGTACATTTGTATATGTGAATAGATAATTTACTGTTTCAATTTAACCATTGGATCATAAAGTCTCTTAACCGAGTAGGACTTAACAATCCTTTATATATTAAGATACATCCTAAGGAGTATGAAAAGGTTTGGTCATGAAGATAGCATAGAGATGCCAAATACCATGTGACAAACTAAACAGGATTTGGTCATAAAGGTAGCATAGAGATGCCAGATATCAAGTGACAAACTATTCTATTTAAATCCTCTAACAAGGTCACACCTAACAGTGTGTTTGTAACCTTTAACAGGGTTGGCTCTTCACCGAGATCACTTCAGAAGAGTGAAAATTTTGGGTTGCCAGTCCTAAGTGGTTTTACCCTTGATAGGGTTTCCACTTTAAAAATCCACGTGTCAATATGTTTATGAGTTATTAGTTTAGTTTTTTGCATTACACATAACTAATCTGGATTGATTGGTATACATAAAGTTATTTACTACATTTTGGTAAATGAAAGACTGCTAATCGGTAAATAGTAAGAATAAGGTTTAACAATGAACTCCGAGCAATAGTTATTTGTTGAGATTATTTCAAGGCATTCATCTTGTAGGACTAAAGATAACTAGAGGCTTATAATTATGGAAATAAGTTTTTGGGTTAATTTATTTTAATATTTTTTAGGCCATTGATTCACCCCCCCCCCTCTCATTTATTCTAACACAAAGAAAGCTGATTAAAAAGATAACTGTAGACACCCTAAAATGGACAGGCTTGCAACTTTACATTAAAACCCTAATTTTCATCTACTAATTAATGGTTTCTTAATCATTAATTAATCATCGATTTTCTTCTAAATTCATCTTTCTCAAAT
>MU225679.1:908193-935024 GCA_018584345.1 Thuja plicata | reverse complement strand
ACATGCGCCATTACTCTGTCAACATTCAAGCTATCTTGCGATCACACACATTTTGCAATTATCAAATTCTCGACGCTTCTCAAGTCATAGACGCTGCCCAGCCAATACTGAGCATCAAGAACAGTGTCTCGGAAGGAGTAGAGAGAAACAATAGAAGCTTCAAGCATTGAAGGGTTTGCATTCATTTGTCTTCCTTTTCGTTGTTTGTACATTTTATTGCTCACGTTTTGATTATTCGTTTAGTAGTTATTGCGTAATAGATTTGCATTCAATTGTGAACCTTGGCTACTAACCCCTGCCCTTGGAAAGTTGTGGGAAACCGGAGAGAGAGGTGTACAATAACAATCATGATGCCCAGTTGTCAACCCAATTCTGGTAATATTCTTTATCATCAAGGCAAGCAAGGAGCCCAATCTAAATACCGTATAGTGAAAGTATTCCTGAATACAATGTTGACAAAGAGAATAGTTCACTAAAATATGTATGAGAATTTAGACATTGCCTTTATACCAAATAACATTTACATTTGTTTCAGTCATTGATATTTATTGTCTTCAACATAACTACTGGGATAAGTCTTTCTCATTTTGGTGATAAAAAAAAGCTCTATTAGGAAAAGCAAAGGGTTTAAATCTTAATAAATAGAGTTGACTATGTGAGTGCTTCACGACATGACTATTAATAGAGAGAAACAAGCAAAAAAATATCTGCAAAGATAAAATGAGAAGGAGATGGAAATACCCATATAAATATATGCAGTTTCTTTTCATTTTTAGAATACACCCATAGAAAAGAAAAAGAGGAAAAGACTAAGATCTTACTCGCAACCAAAGAGAAGCAGTCATTAGTAAAAGATCCAGTCACAACACACCATCATTAGCAGTCGTCGCTGTTATAAAAATGTAGAGGAGTGACTCCAATCAAACCCTCATGGCAGTATGCAATAGTAAATCCCAAATAAATTTATTTCAAACCTTTTTGAAAAATACTATCCATGAGTTCAAAGAAAGATGGGAATAATTTCTAGCATGTTTGTAGACACAAACGCCTATTGACAGGGATTCATTCATGGCATTTGAACCCAGTCTTAGTGAAAACAAAGGCCCAGAGGAGGTGACAAAAAAATGATAGAGTGCAAAGTAGTCCATACCTAGAGGAGGCGAAAAACAAATGATAGAGTGCAAAGAAGTCCCAAACCCTTGGCGGCGGCAGCAGAGCAAAATGCCAAAGCAAAGTGACAAAATAAAGTTTAGGTTGAAATTAGGTTTCTACGACTTAGATATTTGGCGGATTTCAAACTTTCTTTGGATCAAGTTAAATCCCCAAAGCTTAGGCCACGTCTCCCTTTTCCTTAGTTTTTATTTAACAAGTTTAAAGACTCCTTTCGTAGGTTTAAAATTATGAACCCAGTTAATAAGAAAAACAATGATACTCATAATTAATATTTAATAGATAAGTTTTCTCTATTAAGTATTAATTATGAATTTTATTGTTTTGTTTATTATTTAAGTTTTAAAATTTTAAATTCTAAAGAATATATTTGGTATCTTGTAAATTTAATTAGTTACTTGATATTAAATGTATAAATAAGGATAATTTATAATTGTAATTCATATATTTAATATGTAGGGAATTTATGGTTTACAAAGATATTAAATATATTGATTATAATTATAAATTATTAAAAGTCTTTGTTCATGTTTTTCAAGTAATTGAATTTATTGTGGACTCTAATATTTATTTATTTACTAAAAATTATTTAATAACATTTTGATATACCTAGTCTTAAACAAATAAATAAATGGTTTGTTTAAAATTAAGTGTATTGAAATATTGCAAAGCAATAATTAGTAAATAAATAAATAAATATTAGTCTAAGCTATTTACTTATAAACTATTCCTTGATATTACCTTAATATGACAGATTTTAAACGAATAGCTTATTATTCGTTTTAAAATTAAATATATAAGGGTAATATCAAGTAATAATTAATAAATAAATAAAATAATTGGTCTTAGGGGAGTTTTTTAATTTTTGCATACATCTTGTTGATAATAAAAATTATTTGTCACAATTATAAGGCAATAATTATTAATCATTCTAAGTGCAATTTAGAGATTGTTTTGTCTAGGAGTTGGATTTTGGATAAGTTCCACCTTTTTAGCATTGGTTATCAGTTGGCTACTTGTTCTATTCTCATTTAGAGGAGGGTCTTGTTGTTCACTATAAGTTTTGGGCAGTTTAGGGACTGTTTACAACACTTGGGGCCTATTTGGAGTTACCTTGGAGTTACAGTTCACTTGTCATCAGTCTTGGGGATTTTTTGGAGAACTTATACATTAGTTTCTAGCAGTTATGTCCCTGATTTGATGGGATTTGTCTTCATATATGACACCCACAGATTCTACATGTTTTATGGAGATTTGGAGCAGTTTTGGGGGGATTTTGAGTGGCACTTTAGTTATGCATGGTTTGGAGGAGTTGTTGGAGTACTTAGACTTTAGTTTCTGATAGTTTAGCTCATAATTTTATGGGGTTTTCTCATGCATCCGACCCTTTCAGATATGTGGCCTATATCATTGTATTTTGACCTCATTTAGAAGACCTTCTTTTTGGCTCACATGTTTTGCACATTGCAGACTTGTGAGTAGATTGTAAGGGTATTTTGTAGCAGAGTTTTGACAACATTAATTATATTGATACAATGGTTCCTTCTCGTTGGTTTGAAGTGCAATATTGTGGATTTTATTGCTTTCATGTCATGTTATCCTTCATTTAAGCTATATTCCTTATTGCATATTCAAATCTTGATACTTGTTATTACAGGTGTTTGCTTGTGAGTCCTAGTTCTTTGCTAAAAATTGGTGAAACCTAGTTTCCCTTTCAACGCTAAAGATTTCAGATCCTTGCATAGAATCATTGTTGTAGTCACATGTATGTCTAAGCATTGAGAGTCATTAGTATTTTTGTGATCCATGCTTATTCATTCAAAGTTTTGTACAATTTTTTTGGTGTATCACCTCTTTTAGTTTTTAGGTATTCATATTATCTTTCCCACATACACATTTACTTTTTTAGGTGAGCACTATCTAGGAACCGGCCTATCTTCCAGAGATTCTTCTCTTATTTTAGGACAACCCACCACCTGAGAGAGTTTCCATGTTTCAACAAGATAGCTCGATTTCATTATCAAAGCTAAAGGCACAATCCTGATTGACAATAGTTTTTGGCACATCTGGTGGGACACGAACTGCTTCACAGTTCCTTGCAAGCTCTTAACATTATTATTTCTTATTGCTATTTTGGTGTGAACAACAGTATTTCAACCTTTTTGAAGGTATTTTCTAGCACCTGGCGACTCTATTTTGAAGGTTTTATTGTAGATTCAATTGCAAATTTATTTTAATGAGGACTCCAATAAGAGCAAACAAAGAAGGATTTATTTATCAAGAGTTACAACCCAGTAGAAGAGGAAGTAGATCAACAAGAAGAGATAGAGCGTCTCAGGCTATAGGAGGAAGATCCTCTTTTCTTGGGTATGATTTTTCACTATTTGAAAATCCTATTTTTGAAGATCAAGCCGCAATTTCAAAAGGTAATGAGGTAATTATTGAAGTTTTCAATTTTCTTGAAGATTTAAGTGTTCTTGACAATTTTGGATCAGAATTACCCATTTTTGAAGAATTATGAAAGGATCAATTTTCTACTGAAGCATCTACAAGTAGTGCTTCTATACCAGCTCATCAAGGTCTAAAAACATATCAGCGAAAGGTAATTCAAACTAACAAATCTATTATACCGCCTATAGTTCAGCAACAAGTACCACCAGTACAGATGACTCAAAATTTTCCATTTGTGGCTTTCAATGCTGGCAGCTCATTACAAATTGTTGTTCATCATATTTTAATGGTGAAAATCATGTTTCAACAATTGAGCATATTAAAGATATTGCCACACTTTTTAGATCACATCAAGTGACACATGACGATGTGGCACTAAAATTGTTGGCAGCTTCTCTTAAGGGTAAAGCATTAATTTGGTTTTGAAGTTCAGAAGTGAATTCTATTGCCACATGGGATGAGTTAGGAACCATTTTAATCAGAAAATTTGAGGATAAATCAAATAATTTATCATTGGTTGAGCAGTTGACTACCATTAAAATGAATGTTAATGAGAATATTTCAGATTTCAATTTTCATTTTCAGTGAACTTGGGATAGAATTATAGCATTTGTTAAACCTTCTAATGATTATGCATTTCTATTTTATTTGAAGGCTTTTAATAGTGATATTTCAGTTATGATATAGTCCATGGGAGTGAATACTTTTCCTAACACATACGATTTTGTTGTTATATATGAAAACAAATTGATGCAAGTGGGAAAGTTACCTCCAAGGCCTCCAGTGCCTTATTATGCAGAAATACAGCCGGTTATGCCAGCTGTTATACCACCTAGAGCTATTTTTCCACTAGTAGCAACACTAAACATGCAAGTTGCAGTAGAGGAATATGTTGCTACAACTCCTATAAGGGAGTTAAAAGACACAAGTGATAGTATGATGAGGACTCTTCAAAGCTATGGCAATGATATAACAAAATTGAAGGGGCAGCAAGGCAAACAAATACATTAGGCCTCCTTAAGCAAATTATCAACATAATAAGCCATTAAATCAGTCTTCTAGTTCAAACTAGCCAAGGCAAGATCAAGGACAACAAAGGAATTATGGTCAAAGAGTTGGTCAATCATATAATTACACAACTCCTAGTACTTCCAAAGAGATGGTAGTTGGTCCTGAAAACAATTATGTACAAGAAGAAAAATGGTGTAACACATGCAATGATGGTCATTTTTTGTTAGATTATCCTCATGCACTTGAGGCTAGAAGGAAAGATGTTCTAAAAGGACACCCAGTTACTAATCAAACAGAGGTACATTATGATCAAACATAGCCTCAAGGTAATCCTAATGTTTCTTTAGTAAATTTTAATGATGATGACACTATTTTAGCAGTAAATTTTGACCAAAATCAAGCATGGAGACCTGTAGCAGCAGGAACAAGGTCAAAAATCATTTCTACAAATGATCAAAAACAAGTTGATAAGGTACAATAGCATATTGTTAAACCACAACAACTAGCTGATAAAAGCAAACAACAAGAGCAAAAAGTGGTAGATCAACAATCACAACCAGCAAATGATCTTGTTGTTTTAAAACAACAACAAAAGGTTAGTGTTCAAAATTTTAATATTGTTGATCATTTAAGGAAGAAACATGTTTGTTTATCCATGTGGGATGTTTTGGAGCTTCCAGGCCAAAAGGATATGCTACAAGAGCAATTGAAATCACTTACGCTATCTAATGATGTTTTGTCACAACAAACTCCTAAGGTTCTAGTAGCAGTAAATGCTAGTACAGCTCAACAACCATCTAAGTTGGTTAAACCTCCACCATTTTATGTTAGTTTTATTATAGGAAAACACCTAGTTCACAATTGTATGATTGATTTTGGTGTTACTAGCTCGATCATGCCAAAGAAGATTGTAGACCAGCTAGGCCTTAAATATGAGCCACTTGAAAAGGGGTAGTCTAGTTAGATGGGATAGCAGTCACAACTGTGGGAGTTATAAGGAATTTAGATTTGACATTACATGCTTGTCCTAGTTTTTCAGTAGCTATGGATGTTTATATTATTGATTTGCCTCCTAATTTTTCTATCTGTTTATCACGAGATTTCACTGCCAAGATAGGAAGTTACTTATCTGTAGATTGGTCTCACATGATTTTCTGCACTAGGTACGGTACTAAAGTTACTATTCCCTCAGAACCTATTGCAAAATTATGTGTTGAACAACATATTGCTGGTGCTGAAAATGAATTAGTAGCTCTGTTATTTGATCAAGAGAAAATATCTATTGTTCGTGAGTCTCAAATGCAAATAAGTAATTTTCCTAATGCTTTGTTAGATGGTTGGGCTACTGAAAACATTGGGATTTCTAATAAACATATTGAGGAGCCAAGTTTGGGAAACTATGTTATACATGAGATTTTTGATTTTTTACAAGTTGTTGTAAAAAGTGCAGATTTAAATTCTGAGCAGTAATCAAATGTTGTTTGGAAACTATTTTTTGATGGTTCACGCAACAAGATAGGTATAGGAGGAGGTTGTATGTTGATTTCACTAGCAAATGAGAGGTATTAAGCATCTTTTAGATTTACTTTCAGCAGTACTAATAATGTTGCTGAATATGAAGCCCTTGTGAATGCATTAAAGTGGGCTATTAAAAGAGGTATCAACTGTTTGCAAGTTGTTGGTGATTCAGAGCTGATTGTAAATCAGGTTAGAAATGTCCATATAACTAAAAATGATCTATTGAAAAGTTATAAGAATGTTGTATGGGATTTAATTGAAGGTTTTGAGGCTTTTAATTTGCAATCTATACCTAGAAATCAAAATAAACATGCTGATAGAATTTTTGTTGTTGGTACACAACATGATATTATAACTAAAATCAGCAATGATAAGGGGCTGAACTATGTAAAAGTTATTGTCACACATGTTGTCCCTAATAATGTTGATAGTTGGAAAGTTTTTGAATCTGACCAACACATTGTTAATATTTTAAGAGAAGAGGTTGAGTTTTCACATTCAAACTAGCACAAATTGTAGGAGCAATATGAGGATTAGATCATTTAGTTAAGGACAAATAAGCTGCCCAAAGGTCTTGTGACCTTAGATTTCATGTTCGGTACTAATGATCAATTTAAAAATGATAAATCCATCTTGCAGATCAAAGAGGAACATTATGAAGAAATAACAGTTGAAAATGATAAAGTGCTTAAACTTGGAAAGGTATGTACACTTGAAGAGCGTCAAAAATTTGTTAATTAATGCAATGAATTTCATGATATTATTGCTTGAAGTTATTTATATTTGAAAGGATTTGATCCTAGTATTTCTCAGCATACCATTGAGTTAGAACTAGGAGAAAAACTAGCTAGGCAAAAGAAGAGGCCAATAAATCCTAAATTAGAGCCTCTTATGATTAAGGAATTGAATAAACTGATTAAGAGTAATATTATATTCCCAATAAAGCATACTTCTTGGGTGTCTAATCTGGTTCCAGTCAGGAAAAATAATGGAGAAATCAGAGTGTGTTGATTTCCATGACTTGAATAGAGCTTCATTGAAGGATAGACATCCTTTGCCTTCAATGGAATAAATTTTGTAGGTTGTTTCAGGTTCAGAATGGTTTTTGTTACTTGATGATTTCTCTGGTTATAACCAGATTTTGGTAAAAGAAGAAGACAAATTCAAAACAACATTTACTATTAAATGGGGAACTATGGCTTATCAAAAGATGCCATTTGGTTTATCTAATGTGGGTGCAAACTTTCAGTAGGCTATGGATAAGGCCTTCATAAATTTAATGTACAGGTTTGTACTTGTTTATCTTGATGATATTAATGTTTTCTCAAAGAATGCATCAGATCACTTTTAGCATTTAAGAGTTGTCTTTGAGAGATGTAGGGAATATGACATTTCTTTAAATCCCAAGAAAAGTGTATTTTTTGTTCATGAAGGTAGAATTTTGGGTCATATTGTTTCTAAACATGGTACCACCATTGACCTTGAAAGGGTAAGTGCCATTTTGGCATTTCCATTACCAATTCATAAAAGGGGTCTACAAAGTTTCCTTGGAAGAATCAACTTTTTGAGAAGGTTTATTCCAAATGTTGTTTCTGTTTTGAAGCCTATGACAGAAATGCTTAAAAAGAATGTGAGCATTGCCTGGACTAAAGAAGGAATGATCAGCTTTGAAGAGGTAAAGAAGGAAATATCAACTGTTCCCACATTTATTAACCCCAATTTTGAAAAGGATTTTATTTTATATGATTTCAGGGCTATTGAATCAATTTCAGCAATGCTGGTACAATAGAATTTAGAAGGCCAAGAGAAGCCTGCTTCTTTTTTTAGCCAAAGATTAGAAGGATATGAACAACGTTATACCTTTTTTGAAAAGCATGTGATTGATATTATACTAAGCCTTAATAAAGTCAAGCTTCTAATTGCAAGCAATAAGATTCATTTGATGGTTGCACATCCAGGTGTGAAAGAATTTCTATTGAATAAGGATTTAAATGATAAGAGAGCTCGGTGGATAACTCGTATAATGGAATACGATGTAGAAATCAAGGTCACAAAGCTTGTAAGAGGAACGGGTATGTGTGAATAACTTTCTGCAAACAATGAAGAAAACCATCAACATCAAGGTAATGTTGTACTCATGATAATACAGATCAAAAGATTCAACCAATAGCTATCATGAATTGGATGGACCAAATACAACATTATCTTCACACTAGGGAGTGGCCACATGGTTTGAACATCTCCCAAAGAAGGTACTTTTGATTACATGCTATTCCTTATGTTGAGATTGATGATATACTATTTAGAAGGGATTACAATGGTGTTTTTCTGAGATGTATTAATGGAGTTCAAACTGAGAAGGTTCTAGAAGAATTCCATGATGGACCAACAGGTGGCCATTTTGTTGCAAGGATTACATCACTAAAGATTATGAAAGATGGTTATTTTTGGCCAAATATGTATAAAGACACCTTCATATGGGCGAGGAAATGTCTGAAATGTGTTGTTTTTGCAAATAAACAAAGTTTGGTAGCTTTACCTCTGAATCTAGTTCAAGTTGAAAAACCTTTTTTCAAGTGTGGACTAGATTTTTTTGGTCCCATAAACCTTTTATAAAGTTCAGGGCTGTTGCCCCACTTTTGTTCACATACCTTTAGAAAAGAGTGGATGTTTGATGTGTAGTAATGGTCCTGAAAGCTTCACGCGAGTCCTGAGTCTAAGTCTAGCTTTTCCCTTAGGATAGGAGACCTTTACCAGATTTCCCCAATTTGACTTCTCTTCTGTAGGCTAGAGGGAATCTACATTTGAGATCATGTTTTATTTTAGTAGGTTAAGTTCCCAATCCAGTAAAGGTCACAGTTCAAATAATTCTAACATCAGTTTTATGTGCAGTTGAAGTATTGAGCAATAACTCCTCATTTTGCAGCATTGGTGGGAAATTGGTTTCGAGCTTCTCCATGGTCGAGAATCACCTGCAGAGTGCATTTTCCACAATCACAGACCTAAGAGTATCAGATGTCAATAAAGGTTGAAAATGAGAAACTTTGGAATAAGAAAGCTTTGGGAATTCAAATCGAGCCTATTTCAAGAAAGGAAATGATTGAGTGAGGAGAAATTCAAGGTGTAAGCCTATAGGCAGAAGAGTAGAAAATGGCTTCTCCACTACTCCAACAAGTGGGTTTTGACCTGCGGAGTGCATTTTCTGCCAAACCTTTAAAATGAAGGAATTTTAGGGAAGAATCTATCTCATAAAGAATCTGAGATATAAAGGAGGTAGATGAAATCAACACATGCCATTTTGGCACCCTGACAGACCAAATTTCTCGTTTGGCAGATTTTTTAATAGAGAGCACTCCAAAAGCATTTCTCCACCCAAAGGAGAAGTGGAAAAGTAATTTTCCACTACCTCAAGAATGTTACCATTGTGGTTACTGAAGTGAAAATACATTTCTTAATGGCCCGTAAGAGAAAAGTAATTAATTCAAATAAAGTTGTTTTACTTTATAACAAACTATTTCATTAATGTTGAGGTATTTTCATTCGTGTGGCATGGGAAGTTGGTCATTAAATGGTAAGAATTAAAAATTTATAAGATCAGTTGGAGGTTGCCAATAGGAGCTATTATTTTCTTAAAAAATTGAATTCAAAGCCTTTGATACTCATTGTTCTTTTACCCTGCATTCTTAAAAGATATTCTTCATTCCCGAATCAAATCATTTGAAGTATGGCATCCAGATTTATGGGATTTGACAGAATGAAAGACATTACCTCTGAATGGCATAAGATCTTAGATACGTCTCTGAAGTTCTTTGATATGCAGAACTTTTAGAGTAGACTAAAAGTAGACCAGATGCATCCCATCACTAAGAAACTAAAGGAGAGTGGATTAGTTGAGGCCGTTGGTTTCCCCATGGCTGTTCAAGCCCCAAAATTGATCCAGGAATGCATAGCTCAATAAAACCTAGATACCAAGCAAATCCTCTTTCCCAATGATATGGTGTTGCTATCTATCGATAGAGAATCGGTCCAGAATTTGCTTCACATCCCAGATCAATCTAAGGATTTAGAAATGACATACAGTCAGGCAGTGACTGAATATATTGCCAAGAAGTCAATTTGGAAGAAGGAGATAATGAAATCATGGTTTCAAGAGCCTAGGAGCGCCAAAGGGAAGCTACCAAAGACACTACATGGCACTAATCTGAAGCCATAGATCATAGACATTCTGGTGCTACTCCATAGGATCAGAGGTGAGAGTGAGGCACTCAATTTTGTTGACCATCACTTCTTCCTGGTTTAGGTAATCTGTTCCCAATATCACTTCATTGATTGGGCCCTTATAGTAAGTGAGAACCTCTTAGAGGCCCTAGATAGAGCTAAGCGCCATAATGAATTTTATATGTCTTCAATCCTTTTGTATATTCTAGCAACAATCCAAATTTGACCAGGGCTTCCTAGATTAGAGGAATTTCCTGATGATGTTAAGAGTTACGAATTTTCCCCCTCTTTGCAATTGCACAACAATTATGCTAAATATCTTTGGGTTAATGACGCATTTACAATGAGATTGTGTAGGGAGCTTCAAGGCTATCCAGAAAGGAGATTCTCTCTTGAAGCCATGGATTTTATTAGCCAATTCGGATGCTATTTTATTCAACTCAGAGATTTCTCATACCTTCGTCTTGCAGGTTTTGACGACTTCCGTTTGAAGCTACCCAGATATCCTACGGATATGATCGTGCTAGTGGAGGTGATGAGGCAAGCACTGTAAGTGAATTTGATCTATGTTGATGCTAGCAAGAAATGCTATGACTTACCCATGACTATCAGAGCCTACAGTTGTGCATCCCGGTCTGAGGTGAAGAATGTTCTAAAGGCATTGTCTGAGAGGTTTTCATTGGAAACCTATGATTTTCTGAGGCCACAATATGATCTAGTTAATTATGCTCATGATTACCTGCAAATGAGTCAAGCTATCCACCACGTAGATGACATTGAAGACTACTGGGCCAATTAGAGAGATGATCTGGAGAGTAGAGACAGATTTTATGCCAGATTAACATTTGGAAAAATAAAAAAGTTCAAGGTCAATCTTGCGGTTGAGGGGCTAGTAGACCAAGGCCACCACATGTATGATAATACATATCTTGAGAAGATCAAACCCCTCTCCATCAGTTTTGAGTCCATGCTAGATCAAGCCATCGGTGGCTTTCACTCTAATGAGTGGTATTTATAAGAGGACATAGCAGTGGGTTGAATGGATGATAGGAAGAAGGAAGAGGTTGGAAAGGAAGCCTCCAACTCAAAGGACCCTGAGAAAGGATAATTCCAACATGGCAACAAATTATTTGGTGATAATACCAACTATGACCAAGAGTTCATCTCAACCAGCCGGGGGAGGCAATGAACCTCCTAAAAAATAATTTCAACAAAAGAAGACTTGTTGAGAAGGTCCGCTTCCAAATATTGGATCAATAGAGGAACCCACCAAAGGTGTGGAACCAGAGAAGCTAGCTAAAGTAGTCACTATAGATGTACGGGTTGGCACTTCAACCCAAGATTCTCTAAGGTGAGGGTCCCATATCATAGTAGAAGTGGGTGAAGATACTCCTTCAACCACAGAATTAGAAGAAGAGGCTAGGAAAAAGTAGAAGGTTGCTTCAGTAGCCAAATTAGTGTCCTCTTCTCCTACCTTGGTAAATCCATTTGCTTCAAGGCCAAAGTCTACTCCTCCAGTCATTAGGAAACTATTTATAGAGGAGATGGTCTCTATCACTAAGGTTACCAGCACCGAATCATGGATAGAGAACAATTTGGAGTGCAAAAGAAAGAGAGTGGAAGAAGGGGCTTCTAGCAAAGATACTCTAGCTTGAGCCATGCAACCTAGCACCATTGTAGTAAAGACTAAGAAAGTGAAGACACTTTCTACATTGGGAAGAGACCCAGAGAATGGGCATTTCACTATGGAGGTAGAAAATCCCATGAAGGAGGGCCTTTTTGAAGATTTTACCCTTCGAATTTCGAGCTACACTCATTTGACATGGGCTTAGCCTGACATGATACCAAAGTGGATTGGTGGAATTCTACAAATGTAGTAATTGAAGAAGAGCTTGAAGAACTTAAAATGGCAAAGGTACAACTTAAGGCTGAAGTCAGTGAGCTGACTAATTTCATCTAGCAATTGGTTACTCCAGTTGCTAGTATTCCCAGTACTCAGACCACATTTGATCCCAATGCCACAGAGAATCAAGCCATAATAGCCAAGTTGTAGGAGGATAGACACTTCACACAGATCAGCAAGGGATGGGTTGAGAGACTCAAATATGAGGGATTGGTATTTGTCGAGTAGCTGGGTAATGCTCTCTTGAGATTGGAGATGGAAAAGAACAACATTGAGAAGAATTTGCAAATTCTCGCATCTGAGAGAGTGAAGTGTCAGGAGTGCATAGTGACGCTCCATGTAGTAGTAAATATGAAGACCAAAGAGGCATTGAAAGCCAAGATTCTGAAAATGGGAGATGAACCTCTAATCGAGTGGCTTCAAAGCCTAAATCTCAAAATTGAGATGATCATCCAAGCCGAGACGAGGTTACAACAAGTAGATGCTAAGGTCAAAGAAGAATAGAACAAAGACTTTCAGATTCTTCAAGGTTTGCATGCAGAATCATAGATGAGTGGAAAAGGAAAAGAAATGATAGGATTGGTCAATATACAGAAATCATTTTCTGATTATGTGGACAAGCTGTCAGAGCAATCCTCCAACCATTTAGACAAAGTGCCAGAACTCCAACAGTTGAGTGGATGTATTTATAAAGCCATGGAATAATTGAAGGACTAGACTAATGCAATTAAGATTCTGGCTAAGGAGCATTCCAGGTGGCTCACCCGATACACCAATGTCCATGTCAATAGACATGAGGAGCTCATTAGAGTTATCACAGCTGTCACTGCTTATAGGGCTAAGTTAGGCAAAGGGAATGAAACTGAAGCTTGAATAGATTCTCTCTTTGTACCAAATTTTGATTGATGTTGTAACAGATAAACCTTTGGTTGTAATTTCTAGTTGGGGAAGTTGAACCATTTTGGTTACCCCCCCTTTTTTGTAATAGCCCAATCTGGGACTCTATATGTATTATTTCCAAATTTAATACAAAGGTCAGCTAATTTTTTGTGTGAAAGATAGCATTTTGCTGAGTCAATTGTGTGTGTCTGAATACCATTTCTTTAGCTGTTCCATTGCATTTCATTTATCTTTCTATTGAGTTTGAATGTTTCTTTGAAGTTAGATTTACAATCTGTATACAAACTAGATTTATGTATTATGATTTGATACAGTTAATTTAGGGGATGATCTATTGTTATCCTAAGTTGGGAAATGTTTCTGTGATATAGATTGATTCTTTAGCATTTCATCACTAATATTTAGTTTTTCATCTGCATTTTCAGTAGAAGTTCATGCATTACTAGTTTTGGGAGTTAATCTAATTGATGAAATCTCAGAGTTGGCTAGATTTAAAGTTGAATTCACCCCACCTAAGCTATTTCTCATCTGGGTTTAGCTTGGTTTACCTCTTCTATTCTCGGGTCAAGAACATACCTCTGTTAGATTAGGAAAGATCAAGATTCACTAAAAATCATTCATATAAGGGAGCTGTACCTTTAAATTTAGAGGGAAATTGGTTTTTCAATAATAATTTTCCAACTATTGTATTCAATTGTTCTTAAGTATTTTGGGTATTTTAGAGTTAAATTCAATAGAACAATCTATTTACCAACATTTTTTTGGTGAATCTACTGGGGAGATGAACAGTCATTACACCAGAAGCATATCATGGAGAAAGATACTGCTTCCCCATGAAAACATAATTCCTATGCTCCAACTGAATCTCAGATTCCAAGATGATCAAGAAGATCTTATTTCCTCGCTAAATACTTTTGCTTGGAGATATAGAAGAAGCACCGAACATTATAAAAATGCCATTCAAGTGATAGAGAAAGAAGAAGCTAGAGAAGAAGCACTTGAAGGAGCCATCCAGAGGAGAAATCTAAGAAGGGCACAATGCTGAGTAGGGCATGAAACTAGGCCACATAATTAGTTGAAAACCTGGAGCCTAAAAGGTTTTTCAGGAGTACAAGGAAGGAAGGTAGCACAAACCCAGTCTTTGAGAGACTTGTGGATATTAACTTTTCTCTTTTAGAAGTACCTCATCGAGGAAATAGAACCGCAAGGAGCCAGAGTATACCTTCTTCACCTCCTAAGAAAACTACTCAGTTGTCCACCACTTGCCAAGTGTTAACTTTACATGGAGTAGTTGCCCCTCTTGTTATCAACCTAACACCCTATCTACCCCAAGTAGCAATGGAAATCCCTTGGGCTGCTATAGTTGGACCTCTACAATTAGCAGCATACAATCCCCTTCCTTCAGGTTCTACAAAGAACTTTCCTAAATTTTTTGGAGATGAAAAAGTATCTACAGATGAGCACATTGCTGCCTTCTTTTCTTTAATTAATATCCTAGCAGTTTGAGAAGAGGATGTGGCCATCGGATTATTTTTTGAGACCCTTGTTGAAGGTGTTATTGATTGGTTCCACCACTTACCTAATTCTTCTATCATAGATTGGACCTCCATGAGAGCTTCCTTTGAAAGAATATTTAAAATTGCTGAAGACGAGCATGCCTTATTAGATTTAAAATTGCTGAAGACGAGCATGCCTTATTGACGCAATTGAATTCTATCAAGAAAGAAACTTCTACCAATATGGGAGATTTTATAGCTAAATTCAATAACCTTGTGTATCATATCCCAGTAGCCAACAGGCCTACGATGGGAAATTTGAAAACATTCTTCATAAGTGCTATGCCACCGGACATCAATTATGATGTAAGGAGAGTGAACCCCATAGATTTAGATACCACACAGAGAACTGTTGTAGAACTTGAAGACCATATGATCTCATCTGGGAAATGGAAAAGAGAAATACAATCTAGAGCAAGTAGTAGTAACACTACATCGTTAGATGAGATGATTCAAAAATTGTCCAATGAATTCATTTCCTTCAAGAGGCAACTTCCCAGATTTAATAATCCCTACCAGGGAAAATTTTAGGAGCAACCTAGGAGAAACAATGGAGGGAAGGAATGCTAATGGAAAGGTGCTGTAGTTAACTACTCCACCATAGAGACTAGCTATAGAAGCTCCTCCCAAAAGAGGAAACATGTGTGCCTTCCACCTACCTACAGACGATGATGGAGAAAGTTTCCCTGATGTGGCTCATGCTTGGCAGATGCATCAGACTGACAAGTGGAATGCTAGAGTATCTGGAGCTAAACCAAATTCATACTCACATGGCGACTCTAAAAATTTATATTTAGAGTATGAATTAGATTAAGAACAAGAAGCAACATGTTACGCTAATATAGACAGGACCTCTTATATAGTCTTGACCCTGAGTCAAAAGGATTAAAGCTCAGCTTCAACACCTCTACCTAAAAATAACAAGGCATCTACCTCCTATTCTAAGGAGGCCAATCAAGGAGTGAGAATTCTACAACTAGGTAAGGGGCAAAGAATTCTACAACTAGGTAAGGGGCAAAGATCTTTTGATATTATTCAATTCTATAGAGATTCTCGAATTCAGATTTCTCATATAAACTACCTTAAGTCTAATCCCATAGAACTATAAAAGATAATAGATTACTGTAAAGAAGGGAATCCAGAGTTAAACCAAAATGTCCTGACTACCATAGAAAATGAGTCTATGTTTATAGAACCAAATAAGCAAGGGGAACCTTCTATTCTAGCCACTTTCCTGGGACAAAATCCTGACCCATTCTATGTGTCATTATATATTAATGGTTGCAAGTTAAGCAATTGCATAATAGACTCTGGAGCCTCAGATAATGTCATGTCATCAACTATAGCTAAAGCTCTAGGACTTACCCTCACTAAAGCCCATGGTAGATGTTACTCTATGGATTCCAAGAAAGTACCCCTAGTTGGTCAAATTAAAGATGCTCAAGTGGCCCTAGCAGCACACCCCAAGAAGAAGATGTTGCTAACAATCCTTGTTGCTGATATACCTGCTAGTTATGGTTTACTGTTAAGCATGAGTTTTTGTAGAGACCTTGGAGGGGAGATAAAGCTAGATTGGTCTCAAGCTTTAATCTCATTAGGCAATAAAAAGATTAAACTAGTCCCGGAGGAGAAAGCTAAGTTTACAGTACCAAAATATGATGACCCTAAAGCCCAAATTTTGTATCAAGAATTGGAATTTGGTAACTATATGTTGTTTATTGATGATCACGATGAGAAACTAGAACCTGGAGAAGAGGAAAGGCAATTTTCCACCAAAGAAATGCTACCACAGATTTGGACTCTTGAATTTGATGGCAGTTGTGCATTGTCAGGATCTAGTGCAGGTGTGGTCTTGATATCACCAGATGGAGTATGTGAGCCCATGGCTTATAAATTGGAGTTTAGGAAAACCAACAATACTGTCGAGTATGAAGCCCTCCTATTAGGGATTATCGCTGCAAAGGAAAGGGGTGCAAATTTCTTGAGAGCTTGTGGTGATGCTGAGCTAATCGTGTGCCAAGTCAAGAATCAATACTCTATAAAAAAATCATAGATTAAAAAGTTACATAAATAAAGTATGGGATGAAATAGAGGCACTCGATGCAATCTTTATTGAATATGTGCCAAGAGAATTAAACTCCAAGGAAGACTCCTTGGCCGTGTCAGCTTTGTTACTCCTCCTTCACCCAAAATTCAAAGATAAAAAGTACCAAGTGGAGATTGTATATCAACCATCTGTTCCTGATAATGTAGAAGATTGGCAAGTATTCGAAGATGATTAGAATCTACTTCTCTTTTTGGAGAGCAGTGGTGACTTTCATAAAGATGTCCCTAATAGAAATGAAAGAGACCAACATGACAAGCAAAAGAAGGATAAGTCAGATGTCATCCAGTTACAAGGTAATATCATTCCTCCCCACATAGTTACACTTGAAAAACTCTTCAACAGGCATGACACCTTTGTTAAGAAGAAGAGAATCAAGAGAGGTCCTACCACTGGTGAATATGAGGGAATGAACATAGGAACCAAGAAGGATCCCAAGATGATCAATATTGGGAAATGATGTACTAAAGAAGAAAGGAAAGAGGCTAGGAAACTCTTCCTGGAATACCAAGATTTTTTTGTGTGGAGTTATGAGGATTTGAAAAGTTTTATGAATGGGAAATTCAAACACCAGATTCCCTTGAAACCCAAAGCTACTCCATTCAGGAAAAAGCAAAGGACCTACAATCCCAAAGTTGCAGATGCAATATTTAGGGAAGTTGATAAAATGCTCAAAGCAAGGATCATATGCCCCATCCATCATTCTACGTGGGTGGCGAACATAGTACCTGTGAGGAAGAAGAATGGAGAAATAAGAATCTGCATAGACTTTAGAAACCTTAATCAATCTTCTTTGAAAGAAAATTATGCTCTTCCCAACATGGATCATCTATTGCAAATCATGGCTAGAGCTGTAATGATGTCTATGTTAGATGGCTTCTTGGGATATAATCAGATAGAAGTTGAGAAGGAAGACCGGCATAAAATTTCCTTCACTACTCCATGGGGAACCTTTGCATATCACAGAATGTCCTTCGGGTTAATCAACATTGGGGCTACCTTTCAAAGAGGAATGGACCTTTCATTCAGTGATATGAAGAAAAAAATCATTGGTATGTATCTAGATGATCTTACTGTATTCTCTAGGAAAAGAGTAGATCACATAAATGACTTAAGGAGAGTATTGCAAAGGTGTCCGAAAGACAAGATCTCATTGAATCCTAAGAAGTCAATTTTTTGTGTGACTGAGGGGAAATTTTTGGTTCACATTGTCTCCCAAGAAGGCATAAGGATTGACCCAGAAAGAGTAAGAGCTAGCCAACAATTGAGTTTACCTATGAACAAAACTGGAGTGAAATCATTTTTTGGCCAGATAAACTTTCTCAGGAGATTCGTTCTAGATTTCTCTGAGATTACCAAATGCATAGTTGACATGATGAAAGGAAATGTGAGTTTCAAGTGGAATGACCCTGGTAAACAAGCTTTCAAAAGTATAAAGAATTCCATAGCTAATGCTCCCTTGTTATGCCACCCAGATTATAAGAAAGATTTCATAATCTATTGTTACTCTTCTTAACATACTCTATCAGCCATTCTCTTGTAGGAGAATTAAAAGGGAATTAAAGCCTCCATTGCCTTTATGAGCACACCACTAAAAAATCATGAGTTGAGATACTCTCAGACTGAAAAACATGCTTTCGCAATTGTAAAGGCTTTAAAGAATTTCAGATTCTACATTCTACACTCACACTCTCTTATGTATGTGGCTGATATTGCAGTGAAAAGCATCTTGACTCAACATGATGTAGGATGTAACAAAATAGGAGCATGGGTAGCTAACACCAAGAATATGACATAGAGATCAAGCCCACCAAGCTGGTGAGGGGGAATGCACTATGCAAGGCAATGGTGGAGAATCAAACAGACAAAGACCCAAAAGCTGTACACTTAGTTTTGGCAGTAAGTATGCAAGACCCTTGGTTTGAAAATATCGTGTATTTCCTGACATATGGTAAATGCCTTAAAGGGTTAACTCCAAAGAAAATAAGGGGCCTAAAACTAAAAGCTTCTAAATATGTAATCTAGGAAGATAGATTGTATAAGAGATCTATAGATGGAACTTTTGTCTGGTGTGTCGACATACAACAACAAGAGAAGTTGTTAAATGTGTTTCATGATGAATTTTGCAGGGGACACTTCTCCTCATCAGTCACTACATTCAAGATTTTAAGACAGTGTTATTACTGGCTAGGAATGTTTAGAGATGCATACCATTGGGTGGCAAGGTGTGAGAAATGCAAAATGTTTACCAGAAAGCCACATTTGGCAGTATTACCTCTGAGACCAGTGGTAATTGAAGGTCCTTTTCAACAATGGGGTCTTGATTTTATTGGTTCTATAAACCCCACATCTAGTGTAGGTCATACCTACATAATCATTGTGACTGATTGCTTCAAAAAATGGGTGGAGGCAAAAGAAACCAAGAGAACTACTTCAGAAGTAGTATGTGAGTTTATCAAAGAAAACATTCTGGTAAGATTCGGTGTACCTATTAAGTTAGTTATGGATAATGCCACATACTTTTATTCTTAAGAAATTAAGGAATTTTTCTTTGAGTATGGCATCATGATCAGTCACTCATCTAATTATTTCCCTAAAGGGAATGGTCGGGCTGAATCTAGCAATAAAAATTTGGTAAACATCATGAAAAAAGCTTGTAGCAGACAACCAGAAAACTTGGCATAAGAAGATATATGAAGCCCTCTGGGCGGATAGAGTGACTCCTAAAAGAGCCATCAATGTATCTCCTTTTGAACTCATTTACGGGGTAGAATCTAGTCTTCTATTACCATTAGAGTTAGCTACTTGAAAACTAAGGACAACAGTAGAGGATGGCATATATGAAGATGGTTTAGAAAAGAGGATTTTGTACCTGAGAAAACTAGAAGAAGAAAGGGAGAAAATGGTTGATCATATCACACAACATCAAATGCATGTGAAGAAATTGTTTGATAAAAAGAGTAGACCTTAGAAATTTATGGAGGGAGACATGGTGTTGTTGTGGGACAAACACAGGGCACCAAAGGCATGCACAGAAAATTTGAAACACTATGGAAATGACCTTTTGAGATAAATCAAGCATTTGAGAAGAATTCTTTTAAATTGGCATATCCAGATGGTGAAGCACTACCCCTAACATATAATGGTCAGGATTTGAAACTCTATCAGATCTGAATTGAAAATAGGTAACCCCTGTATTGTACCATAGTTACGTTTAGTTCCTATTTTTGTTTTCCTAGTTAGGTTTCCTTTTTGATTTTCTTTTCGTGTCTTGCTTTAGTTTTGTTGTGAGCCACCTTTTATTGAGCTTTGTGAAACTAGAGACTTGAGTTCCTTGCTTGGACATGTGAATGTCCAAGTCCCCAGACATAGCTAGCTATTGCCCCACTTTTGGTTCACATACCTTTAGACAAAAGTGGATGTTCGATGTGTAGTAATGGTCCTAAAAGCTTTGTGTGAGTCCTGAGTCTAAGTCTAGCTTTTCCATTAGGATAGGAGGCCTTTACTGGATTTCCCCAATTTGAATTCTCTTTTTTGAGCTAGAGGGAATTTGCATTTTAGATCATATTTTCTTTGGGTAGGTTAAGTTCCCAATCTGGTAAAGGTCACGGTTCAAAGAATTCTAACATCAGTCTTATGTGTAGTTGAAGTATTTAGCAATAACTCCTCATTTTGTAGCATTGGCGAGAAATTGGTTTCAAGCTTCTCCATGGTGGAGAATCACCTGCATAGTATGTTTTTAGCAATCATAGACCTAAGAGTATCAGATGTCAATAAAGGTTGAAAATGAGAAACTTTGGAATAAGAAAGCTTTGGGAATTCAAATCAAGCCTACTTACAGAAAGGAAATGATTGAGTGAGGAGAAATTCAAGGTGTAAGCCTATAGGTGGAAAAGCAGAAAATGGCTTCTCCACTACTCCAACAAGTGGGTTTCAACCTACGGAGTGCATTTTTTGCCAAACCTTTAAAATGAAGGAATTTTGGGGAAGAATCTATCTCATAAAGAATCTGAGATATAAAGGAGGCAGATGAAATCAACACATGCCATTTTGGCAACCTGACAGACCAAATTTCTCCTTTGGTAGATTTTTGAATAGAGAGCACTCCAAAAGCATTTCTCCACCCAAAGGAGAAGTGGAAAAGTAATTTTCCGCTACCTCAGGAAAGTTACTATTGCGGTTACTAAAGTGAAAATACATTTCTTAATGACCCGTAAGAGAAAAGTAATTAATTCAAATAAAGCCATTATACTTTATAATAGATTGTTTCATTAATGTTGAGGTCTTTTCATTCGTGTGGTGCGGGAAGTCGGCCATTAAATGATAAGAATTCAATAGTTATAAGATCAGTTGGAGGTTACCAATAGGAGCTACTATTTTCTTAACAAATTGTTTGAATTCAAAGCCTTTGATACTGGTTTTTCTTTGCCCCTTCATTCTTAAAAGATATTCTTCATTCCTGAATCAAATCATTTGAAGTATGACATCTAGATTTATGGGATTTGACAAAATGAATGAAATTACCTCTGAATGGCATAAGATCTCATATACGTCTCTGAATTTCTTTGATATGCATAACTTTCAAAGTAGACTAAAAATGGACCAGATGCATCCCATCACTGAGAAACTGAAGGAAAATGGATTAGTTGAGGCCGTTGGTTTCCCCGTAGCTGTTCAAGCCCCAAAATTGATCTAGAAATGCATAGATCAATACAACACAGATACCAAGAAAATCCTCTTGCCCAATGATATGGTGTTTCTATACTAGTACAAAAACAACAATATATGACCAAATAAACTACTAAAAATTGTAGATAAATGACCAAATTTGGTCACGTGATTAGTGGTAGTTTATTGCTGGTCATTTATCTCACGACCAAATTTATGACTAAACTATTTTATTCATTTATTTGGTCATTTATTTAGTCATTGATTTGGTCATTGATTTGGTTATGATTTAGTCATTTATTTGGTCATTGATTTGGTCATTGAATTATTCATTTATTTAGTCATTTATTTAATCATTTATTTAGTCATTTATTTTATCATATATTTAGTCATATATTTAGTCATTTATTTAGTTATTAATTTAGTCATTAATTTAGTCATATATTTAGTCATATTAGGGCACAATGAAATCAAACCACCATCCTCCTATTTGTAAAGTAGGTGCTCTTCCATTGAGCTAGTACCCTTTAAAGAACAAGAGCTCTGATAGAGCTTGAGTCCCTGTCATTTATAAAATGGAGGGTTAAAACATTGTGATTGAGTAGAGAAAAATAGTAAGAAAAGACATACAACACACTCTAGGCAATGTATAGCAGACATATCTGGTGTTTACTATTAACCATTGTATTTATTGTTAATCAAACAAATAATGTGTACTATTCTGGCCTTTGATCCATAGTCATACAACAACCTTCTTGATTTGTTGTTTTTCTCTGAGACTGTTAGTTGTATGCAATTTGCATAATCATATTAAGGTCTAATTAAAATCAAAAGACTTGATCTCCACTCATAGACATATTGTATAGTGCCATCTTTTTGCTTTTTTTAGTTCACGTGTTCAGAAATTTTAATTCCAAAAATGTAATGTAAGAAATGGCAGTCAGAAAAAATGACCACCATACAATGCCATCAGAGAATCATTTTGTTTGATAAATTTATTAAATATGAATGTGATTTTTTTATTGATCGAATACAAATGTAGTTTTCATATTTATCAAATAAAAATATAAAGACAGACTTTCATTTGAAACAACAATCGTAAAGCCTGAGACATGTACAAGATGATCATAGACAAGATCATAGACAGATCAAAAGACAAGGGTCAAAATATTTTGTATGACATGGCAGGAACTTATTCAAAAAATATGCACCCATGCTGAGGAGGAGGCATAAGCACTAAATTGATAACATAACTATTTTTTATATAATAGAAAAAAGGCATAAGTGCAAAATCATAACGTATTTTCCATTGGTACAAAATTGATCATAGGCTTGTTTTTTTTGTAGTATAAACTAAGTTCAGTCAAAGTACAAAATCAATAGCATGTTTCTAATGATATATTCCAATGTACATGAACAATGTGGTAGATAAGTGTTTGAGCTATATGTTGGCTGTACCAAGTTGCTGGTGCCAAAAGCATGCAAAATTCATTAATGTTGTGAGCTTTAGTTTTCAAAAACCTGTAATTTTACCAAAATTAAAAAAGTTAATATGATAGAGTACATTTTGTAAGTGGAAATCAGACTTATATAACATTCTTAAGTGCAGTGCTAGAGAAGAAGAGAATAAAGACTATTTTAACATCTTATGTTTCCAAGCAGTGAAATGTCCCATCAGTTGACTCCTTGGTAGGGACTAAAGTCTAGAAAGACTAAAATACTAAAATGATCCAAATCTTATTGATGTCAATTTCTCATATTTCATATTTTGTGAAAGGAAGCTGAAGCATCAAATTTTGTAACTAAGTCTCAGTGTTTTATACCCTCTAAATACAATAAGCACTCCAACTCAAAAGGAAAGTAGGTTCCTAGTCAGTCACAAGAGCACAAAAATAAAAAAGAAGTTAATCAGGAATAAAAAACATGCAACAAATTATGGACAAATTAAGAAAGTGTAAGTTTAGAACACAAACTAATTAGTGAGCTATAGGAGGGTCATATAGCTAGAATACAGAATATAGGAAGTTATCATGTCCCCTTTGTTAGATGAAAATGCTTAATAATTATTTAACTTATGCAAACAATCTCTAATTTTGATGGCAACTTAATAATAATCAAAATAATATTTAGCGCAGCTTAATAGTCAAACCAGCTACTTCATTCATTATCTCATTCATATGGTAGGGTGATACATAGCTATTGAAGGAGACAATTGAAAGCTTGTATACTGTCTCCAGCACCCATACTGTGTTGGTTGCACCATAATCTGCCTAGGTCGCAGGGATATTAGCAAATATGGGATTGGTTCTATCATATTGTGTCCAAATTGGATGTGAGCAAATATTGGAGTGGTCAGTTAATTTTCTTCTTAGATCATAGGTTAGCAGTTGTTGTAGCAAGTGGAAGGAAATTGGCTTCCCTAAAATGACAACAAGATGAACAAAAATGAAGAAACATTCAATATTATAGAACACATTCAAGATTTATTATTGTGTGTGCCAAAGCTTATATTAGCTTAAGAAATAGTGTGTAGTGAAGCAAAATCTTCTTGCAAATGGGTAAATTGTTTTATACGCTCTGCAGGTAGTTGAATGTTAGTATTAGCTATAATTACAAAGCATGATGTTTTAAAATTGTAGCAATATAGAAAGAGTGTTATGCAGAGTATTATGCAGCTTGATTCTTTTGCAATAGAAATGATGGAATTGTTCATGGCACCTCAAAAGAAGTATAGCTAAAAGCCTCAGAACATGAAACATTGGGTTCATGGATATAGGCCTTGATAATAAAATTGGAAAGTTGGATTGTATAGTAGGGGCTTTAGTCTATTAGTAATAACTGAGAGGGGAGGTGAATCAGTGGCCTTAAAGATTTATCCTATTTAAACTTTAATCCACCAACCAATACTTCTCAAATTATTAAGTCCCTATAAGATGTATGCCTTTGAAATACTTGAAACAAATAACTGTTTGTCGGTTTACCTTGTCTATCCTTATTCTCCTTGATAACCGATAAGTAGTAAACTATATTTACCGATACTCAGTAAATATGTAGAGTATACCAATCAATCCATAAATTCTTATGTGAAATGTAAAACACTAAAGTAATAAACCATACACACATAACACAAGGATTTTAATGTGGAAACCCTGTTAAGGGAAAAACCACTAGGATCGGTACCCCAAATTTTCACTCTTCAGAAGTGAGACCTGTTAGGAGCCAACCCTGTTAAAGGTTACAAACACATGGTTAAGTGTGACCTTGTTAGAGGATTTTTATACATAGGTTGTCACTTAGTATTTGGCATCTATGCTACCATCCTTGAATTAGTGTCTTGTCTGTTAATAGGCTTTATGCTAATCTTACTACCATCCTTGAATCAGCCTTCTTCTTAGATTATCAATAGGCTTTAGGTAAGACCGATGCTACTATCACAAGTCAACCTTCTGGTAATATGTTAGGATATACCTCAATTACAAAAGACTGTTAAGTCCTGCTCTGTTAAGAGACTTAATGCTTCAATGGTTAAACTGAAACAAAATGACCTATTTCTAATGCAACTGAATTGCAGATTTTTATATCTATTTTATTACAATATCTTTCTAATCAATGTATCAATTCAATTCCTTTGTACTTAACTCTTTCTACTTTGTGATGTTGTACTTTTCTATTCGTCGGTGTCTGCAAAATTCTTTAGCTCTCCCTTAGCTTGATTGATTAGGACTGCATGAAGTTTATCCTTCATCAATTTCTCTTCAGCATCTTCTATCAGTTCACTCCCCCATGTATCTGATTACTTTTTGGAAGTGAATTATTCTTGTCTCTTATATAGACATGATATTCCTTAATTCTTGGTTCTTGATTCTTTATTCTTGGCGTAAAAAACAATCCAGCCAAATTGATTTATGGCTTTAACTCCTGATTTATCTCATAGTTATCTTCTTGCCAACTATACAAATCAATTGCTTAATTGTGGTTTGAATAAAACAAATAAAACAACCAGTTAATTCTAATCTTAAGCTCTACCAGCTAGATATTTTATCATTTTCTGATCTCTCTGTTCTGTCGGTCAATTCTATAGTTCGTCGCTGGTGACAACTGCTAGTTCCATCGGTGCAACTTCAGTTAGCTTGGGGATCTCCATCTGTTGGGCATCATTGGATCTTTCTCATCAGGAAACATTGTTTTTAGCTCATCGGGCATCCTATGATTCTGCTTCATCGGGCAACATTGTCTTCTTCTCATCGGGTATCACTGTGACTTTATATTTGTCTTTACTGATGGTGTGCACTCCACTAGTGTAGTCTGTCACTTTAGTGAATAATTAAATTTTATGCATTGCTAAAAGCATAACCTTTATTTCATTGATTCTTTGAAGTCTTTGGCATTGTGTATATGACCATACAGATGATATCAAGTTGACATCAATGACAATACAAACCATTAACTGATTTAATGTCTTGCATCATCTTCAACTTAATATAGTCAAACATTTAATCAATTACATGTCATAAATCTCTCCCTTTGGCATTGATGGAAACATGCTATATTATCATACTATACTATTGCTAATACAATATGAAATACAATTGTTGAGATTCATCAAATTACCAAACAGTTTGTTTTGATAACTGATAAAGTGTCTGACCGCTGGTAAGATCTGTGTAAGCTTATATTTGATTCTTGCAGCCTTTCTATTTCTTCTTCTGATGTGTTGTGACCTCTGTTGGTGTCAATTTTTCTCTTTGACTATTTTTCTTCTTTGATGTCTTTCTCTTTTGTTTGTAACAATGATACAAAAATTCTCTCCCTATTTTGAGTAATCTAATAATGAATAGTATATGATGATAATATGAAGACATTCTCTCCCTTTGACATTAATGCCAAACAAATATTTTCACAAATATCTGATAGTTTTTCAAACAATGTCTTCTATCCATAATATATTCCTTGAATTTCCCTTATCCATCATCAATATAACAATTTTCTCTGGTGCTCGTTTATGATATATAACTTTTTGTATATAGATGTAGCTTTGAAGTTTAACTTTTGCTTACATCAATCATGAATGATATTCTGATAATATATGGCTGATGCAACGTCCTATCCTTTTACTGGCTGTTAGACATGGGTTTGACCCCTAGTCTTTTTCTCAGGTACTCAAATGTATCCTTTGGCAGTGGCTTGGTGAATATCAGCCAATTATTCTTTTGATTGCACATATTCAAGTATTACCTCTTTTTCTTGAACTTGTTCTCTTAAGTAATGATACTTGATGGAAATGTGTTTAGTCTTTGCATGCATGACTGGATTCTTGGAAATATTTATTGCA
>MU225679.1:893357-904956 GCA_018584345.1 Thuja plicata | reverse complement strand
TCACTTTCACTGTCTCTTCTAGATGAGTGTCTCTAACTAGATTTGCTTATTCTCATAGAAGACTTGAATGCAGACTCTAAGCTTGGTAAGACACTATTATCAAAGTTATTCATCTCAAATGAAATCAAGCTATCAAGAGTCATTGTAATATTTTCTACTTCTCTCATTTCTTGAATAGCAGATTCTAATAGCATATATGGGCAATAGGGTTCTTAGGATTTTACTTACCACTGTCTCCTCTTCAAGTGTACCTCCAACACCTCGTATAACATTGACTACTTCTTTTATTCTTGTGCTGTACTGTGTGATGTTTTCACCTTCTTTAATTATGAGATCATCAAACTTTCCTCTAAGGCTTTATGCCTTGGCTCTCAGAACATTTGCATCACCTCCATGTACAGGTTTCAACTTGTCCCACATTGTCTTTGCATTTTTTCAATCTTTGACATCCTCAAATTCAGCATCAGAGAGTGAGGCTAAAAGCTCTATAACCATGCGGTTATGTTCATGCTTTACTCTTAATTGATCTACTGTCTATGGTCCTATAGGCAACACATATGTAGTATCTAAGTATTGAGTAATATCATTGCCAATACCTGATAAGTGAAGCCTTATCCTGCTTTGCCATGAAGCAAAGTTGTCCTTGTTCAACTTGGGCACATCTCGTCTACTCATCTTATGATCTTTACTTAGGTCTTGAAACCTTCCTTCTAAGCACACAAGCTCTGATACCAATTGTTAGTAATAACTGAGAGGGGGGGTGAATCAGTGGCCTCAAAGATTTATCCTATTTAAAATTTAATCCACCAATCAATACTTCTCAAATTATTAAGTCCCTATAAGATGTATGCCTTTGAAATAATTGAAACAAATAACTGTATATCAGTTTACCTTGTCTGTCCTTATTCTCCTTGATAATCGATAAGTAGTAAACTATATTTACCGATACTTAGTAAATATGCAGAGTATACTAATCAATCCATAAATGCTTATGTGAAATGTAAAACACTAAAGTAATAAAACATACACACATAACACAAGGATTTTAATGTGGAAACCATGTTAAGGGAAAAACCATTGGGACCGGTACCCCAAATTTTCACTCTTCAGAAGTGAGCCCTGTTAGGATCCAACCCTGTTAAAGGTTACAAACACACGGTTAAGTGAAACCTTGTTAGAGGATTTTTATACATAGGTTGTCACTTAGTATCTGGCATCTATGCTACCATCCTTGAATCAGTCTCTTGACTGTCAATAGGCTTTATGCTAATCTTACTACTATCCTTGAATCAGCCTTCTTCTTAGACTGTCAATAGGCTTTAGGTAAGACCGATGATACTATCATGAGTCAACCTTCTGGTAATTTGTTAGGATATACCTCAATTACAAAAGACTATTAAGTCCTGCTCTATTGAGAGACTTAATGCTTCAATGGTTAAAGTGAAACAAAATGACCTATTTCTAATGCAACTGAATTGCAGATTTTCAGATCTATTTACTTACAATGTCTTTCTAATCAATGTATCAATTCAATTCCTTTGTACTTAACTCTTTTTGCTCTGTGATGCTGTGCTTTTCTGTTCATCAGTGTTTGCAAAATTCTTTAGCTCTCCCTTAGCTTGATTGATCAAGACTCCATGAAGTATAGCCTTCATCAGTTTCTCTTCAGAATCTTCTATCAGTTTACTCTCCTGTGTATCTGATTGATTTTTGGAAGTGAATTATGCTTGTCTCTTATATAGACATGATATTCCTTATTTCTTGGTTCTTGATTCTTGATTCTTGGCGTAAAAAACAATCCAGCCAAATTGATTTATGGATTTAACTCTTGATTTATCTCATAGTTATCTTCTTGCCAACTGTACAAATAAATATCTTAACTATGGTTTGAATAAAACAAATAAAACAACTAGTTAAGTCTATCCTTAAGCTCTACCAGCTAGATATTTTGTCATTTTCTGATCTCTCTGTTCTGTCAGTCAATTCTACAGTTCATCGCTGGTGACAACTGCCAGTTCTGTCAGTGCAAATTCAGTTAGCTTCGGGATCTCCATTCATTGGGCATCATTGGATCTTACTCATCGGGCAACACTATTTTTAGCTCGTCGAGCATCCTGTGATTCTACTTCGTCAGGAAACACTATCTTCTGCTCATCGGGTATCACTGTGAATTTATCTCTGTCTTTACAGATGGTGTGCACTCCGCCGGTGTATTCTGTCACTTTAGTGAATACTTGAATTTTATGCATTGCTAAAAGCATAACCTTTATTCCATTGATTCTTTAAAGTCTTTGGCATTATGTATATGACCATACAGATGATATCAAGTTGACATCAATGACAATACAAACCATTAACTAATTTAATGTCTTGCATCATCTTCAACTTAATATAGTCAAACATTTAATCAGTTACATGTCATCATATTCAAATTTTCTAACTGACGCAAAATAACTAATACTTTTTAACACACTGACTAGGAAATTTGTGAATCTTGAAAGAGAGTTTTAGTGGGGTACCATTGTAAATATTTTGCAATGCTAATGAAGCTGCAATTGAAACATCTGGCACTGTAGTCACGCCTCTAATCAGAACCTCCATAATGGAAGGAAAAAATGATGGTGCACTAGGTGCACTTCCCAGCCATTTTGAATATCCCGCAATGGTCAAACATTTTGCATCCAATTGTATATTCATGTAAATGCATGCATGAGCAAGATCACAATCCAAATAAAGAAATTCAGCAAGAGATTCATAACTAGTCAATCTTGACATTAGCTCCTGAATAATAAATCTGTAATGGAAAAAAAGGATTGTTGAACAATAATAAGCACCCTCAATTATATAAATATGCACATTGATCATACTGATGTTCACCACATTAATAACCCTTCAAAGTTTACCTGTGCAAAGAAGTTGAGACTGAAGAGGTAATTTTGGTAGCAAGTCCATAACCTACAAAATATCAAAGAATCAAAGATGAGATTTGCACAATCTATGATAATTACCATTAACTAGAAAATATCATCTGACATATAAATATGAAACCCATGTTAATTTCTCAAGTTAAGAGAAAATTCTAGGTCCATGTGACATTCCCAACGGCTCGCGTTTCCTACATTTTCTGGTAGATTAAATTTAAAGCTCCTATGATTTTCACTACCTTCAGCTTTATTATGATATCTTTAACCGATTGCAAACATTTTATTATTAAATTGTATTTTTTAAATGCCATCGAAAGACAATTTAATCATAAGAACCAATGGCAGTTCACTTTATACCCCTTTCATTTTGACTGTTTCAGAATATAAGAGCCCAAATATTTGAGATATAAAAACAAAATTTATTGGAATATGATTTCTTTTAATCATTTAAAAATGTATATATTTTCATAAAAGTATTAATTTTCATTGCTAACCTGTGGCATTATATCTCCCTTTGACGTAGAAACTGCTCTTGATATGGCTCAAATACAATATAATGAAACTTCTAAAGGTTGCCAATCCCAAGATGCATCATTGCCAACATTACTTGCAGCCAACATCAATTCATATCAGCCTTTTTTCAATACTCTATATCAGGCAAGTAAGTTCCAAATACGCTACTCATTGAGAAAATTTATAAAATGCAAGGTAAGTGGAACACACAAAGAAAATGAGGCCTAACATTATGATACCCTATGACTATGTATTGGAAAAATGAATTATATAAACTAATATGATTTACAAAACTGTGAGAAATGGCATTTGTTAAAGCATCTGGATACATGTCTAAGCATTTCCTATAACTTCAAACATGATGAGAAAGAAAGCCTTTACTTGGATAAAGTTATTTGACAGAATCTTGAGTATGTTTTGGCCTCCCAAAACTGAAGCTGCATCCATGAACATGTCTGAAACAACTAACAACATAATCCAATGTTGGTAATCACTGAAATTTAGAAAAACCACCAAATGGAGAGCATACACATAAATTTAAAAATAAAATAGCATGGTTATTAACAAAATAATGAAGGAAAGAACCTTTTGGAATACAGATGTATATCTCCATAATATTTAACTCTACTATAATATGCATTGTTGCACATTTACAAGCATTAGTCAGACACAAGAATGATAATGTTAAAACTAAATAAAAGACCAACATAGTAGGCTATTGTGTTATTATGGAGAGATTGTGCCAACTGTGCATCTATCACCCACAAATTATTGTCCCTGATGAGTGATATTGATAAAAAGACAAATAAAATGTAATATTAATTCAGAAAGAGAAATGTTTAAATAGAAGGAAAAATCTGATGTGTTATTGGCCCCCATTAGTGCTGATATGCAATTTTTCACAAATATACAAATGATTATGCAATTTTTTTTCAATTATGCAATTTTTCACAAATATGCAAATGCTTCTACAAAAGATTGATGAATTTACCATTAGGAGAATTCATGGATCATAGAACAAAATATTTCTATCTAAATTTTGTGAAAGTACATGTTTAGCAAGAAAAGAATCCCACCCATAAATGATTGAAATTGTGCATTTCTACTGAGAAGTCTACACCTACATATTTTCACACACAACTGAAAAAAAATACTTCCACACAAGATTGAAAAATCAACCATTAGAATCTTTCTATCTACATGTTAAGCAAGAGAAAACTCCACTGATGTGACACAAATGCCTCCTATTAAATATTCAATAGCATTTAGCTTCATATTTTCTTCAGTATAGTAACATTCACTCAAATTGGATAGTAAGTGAAGCTCAACAATCTAGAAAGCAATCCATTTGAAAGATAAATACAAAGAATCTTCCACTGAAAAACAAGCAATAATAGGCAGGCTTGCAGTTAGAGATAGTCAGGTTTTGGTTTTGTTGTTCAATTATATATTCTACTAAAATTAAAACTTGAAGACATTTTTTAATCTTGTGAAATGTGATTTCACTTACTATCAGAGCATTTCCAACAATAAAATCTGACAAATGTCTCCTTTTCATTATGCTTTGATGGATATCCATACCCTGTTCGAGAAATCCCATTTTGGAATAGGCAGGGAGGACGCGGGAAAATGTGATTGCAATTGGTTGAAAATTTCTAGACTTATAAAAAAATCCACTTATGCTTCTAGATTTTGTATACAAGTCTAGCAGAGAAGTTACAACTACAATACTATAAATAAAAATTAAAAGCACCCATACCATTTTGCTTTGGAATCACAATGTAGTGTAACTTTCTGAAATTAAACATACTACAATAATATACAGAGCATTGCAAGGAGAAAGTTACAAAGAAATGGTGTCCTAGCACTGTTATAGCATTGTCTTAGACTGCATAATAGTGAATAGTCTAATTTTAGATATTGGTGGATATATAAGTTGTCCGAAATTGTGCAAAAAGCGTTTGGAGATATTGTTAGATTATTTTTTAATTCTCATACAAATCAGGGCATTGATAAGTCCAAGGTAATGAGGACCATGATTAATGAAATCAGTGAGGGCGGGCCATTGACACTTAGATCAGGTTGTGACTATTTTTCAATTTAATATTTCCTTTCATTAAAGATCATAAAACTTGTTTGAGATCATGCAAAGTATGCATTGATTGTTACCAAGGTTGTATTAATGGTCAGGGTAGTATATTAAATCCATTGAAGGAGGGAAGTCCAAAGTATCTTTATTAGGCCTAAAATAGTGTTGATAGTACATTTAAGAAGAAAGTGATCCAAGCCACTCATTGGCCTAAGGGAGATAAGTTTATGTACCATCTGGATG
Source organism: Thuja plicata (assembly GCA_018584345.1). Taxonomy (NCBI): domain Eukaryota; kingdom Viridiplantae; phylum Streptophyta; class Pinopsida; order Cupressales; family Cupressaceae; genus Thuja; species Thuja plicata. The sequence continues at coordinate 899,187 of MU225679.1, read as the reverse complement.
GGTACCTTAGAATGTTTAATGTTTAATGTTGGCATCAGGAAATAATTTTCTAGTGAAGGTTTTCCTTAAGCAAAAGTATATTTGTTCACCTTATTTTTTGGTCACAACCTTTGTGAATCTTACTTTTTGGGTGTTCGTGAGTTGCAGTGCATGATAATTGAAACCACAGGATGTGATTCTTGGAAAAAATCAAAATAGATTCATGGAGAAAGGAAACAAAATAGACAAACTATAGCAACGTGGCTTATATCATTTTGTGTCAAAGTGTTCTATACTATCCAATTTGCATTAAGGAATTTATAGCCTCTATAAGCATGTTAAGATATATGTTGCAATGGCTGAAAGGATAAGATGGTTAAGAGGAAACATGTATATGCTTTGAGACAAGCTCTTCTGCTTGCTGATGCTGGAATTTTTCATTGACATATTTGTCAATGTGAAAGAAGCATTAGGATTTTGGTAGCCCCATATAAGCTTCCAACTTGAACATGAAACACCATGCAATATTTTCTAAGAACAAAAATTCTTGAAACAAACACTTGATAGACTATATTGACTACAAGTTCCATTCTATTTGTGTAGACAAATGGTAAGCCAATCTGGTAGGACAAAAGTACAAGAAATATGACATCCACAGAGATATGGTTACAACATTTTCCACATATTATTGAAATGTTTGATTACTATTGGTAAATGCATCAAATAACAATTAGAAATACTATGAGACACTATATTTATTATTTATCATACAACAACAACAATTTACAATAGAAACTGTATATATAAGTATTCATATTTGAGATCTCCAACTGCTCAATGAGGGAAAAAGTAACCTCTTCATTGCAAACGCTGAACTAGAATGAAGGTTATGTAGTATTGAATTGAAACTAGGGACATTACATTCCACCAAAATTTGGGATCTCCAATTGTGATCTATGGATCGTAGAACAAAATATTTTTGTCTCAATTTTGTGGAAGTACATGTTTAGCAAGAAAAAAATCCCACCCACAAATGATTGACATTGTGCATTTCTACTAAGAAGTCTACACCTACATATTTTCACACACAACTGAAAAAAAAATGCTTCTACACAAGATTGAAAAATCAACCATTAGAATCTTTCTTTCTACATGTTAAGCAAGAGAAAACTCCACTGATGTGATAGAAATGCCTCCTATTAAATATTCAACAACATTTAGCTACATATTTTCTTCAGTATAGTAATATTCACTCAAAGTGGACAGTAAGTGAAGCTCAGTAATCTAGAAAGAAATCCATTTGAAAGATAAATACAAAGAATCTTCCACTGAAAAACAAGAAATAATAGGCAGGCTTGCAATTAGTGATAGTCAAGTTTTGGTTTTGTTGTTCAATTATATCTTCTACTAAAATTAAAACTTGAAGACATTTTTAAATCTTGTGAAATGTGATTTCACTTCCTATCAAATAATTTCCAACAATAAAATCTGACAAATGTCTCCTTTTCATTATGCTCTGATGGATATCCATACCCTGTTCAAGAAATCCCATTTTGGAATAGGCAGGGAGGACGCTGGAAAATGTGATTGCAATTGGTTTAAAATTTCTAGACTTATCAAAAAATCCACTTATGCTTCTACATTTTGTATACAAGTCTAGCAAAGAAGTTACAACTACAATACTATAAATAAAAATTAAAAGCACCCATACCATTTTGCTTTGGAATCTCAATGTAGTGTAACTTTCTGAAATTAAACATTCTGCAATAATATATAGAGCATTGCAAGGAGAAAGTTACAAAGAAATGGTGTCTTAGCACTGTTATAGCATTGTCTCAGATGGAAAAATAGTGAATAGTCTAATTTTAGATATTGGTGGATATATAAATTGTTCAAAATTGTGCAAAAAGCGTTTGGAAATATTATTAGATTGCTTTTTAGTTCTCATACAAATCAGGGTGTTGATAAGTCTAAGGCAATGAGGACCATGATCAATGAAATTAGTGAGGGAGGTCCATTGACACTTAGATTAGGCTGTGACTATTTTTCAATTTAACATTTCCTTTCATTAAAGATCATAAAACTTGTTTGAGATCATGCAAAGTATTCATTGATTGTTACCAAGGTTGTATTAATGGTCAGGGTAGTATGTTAAATCCATTGAAGGAGGGCAGTCCAAAGTATCTTTATTAGGCCTAAAATAGTGTTGATAGTAAATTTAAGAAGAAAGTGATCCAAGCCACTCATTGGCCTAAGGGAGATAAGTTTATGTACCATCTAGATGGGTACCTTAGAATGTTTAATGTTTAATGTTGGCATTAGGAAATCCTTTTCTAATGAAGGTTTTCCTTAAGAAAAACTATATTTGTTCACCTTATGTTGTGGTCAAAATATTTGTGAATCTTACTTTTTGGGTGTTCATGAGTTGCAATGCATGATAATTGAAACCATGGGATGTGATTCTTGGAAAAAATCAAAATAGATTCACGGACAAAGGAAACAAAACAGACAAACTATATCAACATGGCTTATCTCATTTTGTGTCAACGTGTTCTATACTATCCAAGTTGCATGAAGGAATTTTCAGCCTCTATAAGCATGTTAAGATATATGTTGTAATGGTCCAAAGGATAATATGGTTAAGAGGAAACATGTATATGATTTGAGACAAACTCTTTTGCTTGATGACGTTGGAATTTGTCATTGACATATTTGTCAATGTGAAAGAAGCATTGAGATTTTGGTAGCCCCAGATAAGCTTCCAACCTGAACATGAAACACCATGCAATGTTTGCTAAGAACAAACATTCTTGAAACAAACACTTGATAGACTATATTGACTGCAAGTTCCATTCTATTTGTGTAGACAAATGTTAAGCCAATCTGGCAGGACACAAGTACAAGAAATATGACATCCACAGAGATATGGTTACAACATTCACCACATATTCTTGAAATATTTGATTACTATTGGTAAATGCATCAAATGACAATTAGAAATACTGTGAGACACTATATTTATTATTTACCATACAACAACAACAATTTACAACAACAACTGTATACATAAGTATTCATATGTGAGATCTCCAACTGCTCAATGAGGGAAAAATTAACCTCTTCAATGCAAACGCTAAACTAGAATGAAGGTTATGTAGTATTGAACCGGAACTAGGGACATTAAATTCCACCAAAATTTGGGATCTCTAACTATGATCTATGGAGATTCCTAAATTGCTTAACTTTTTAAGCATAGTAACTAGGAGACAAGGGTACTTGGAGATGCTAGAGACTGTTACCAATACCGATACAGCTAATTTTCAAAAATAGGAAACAGGGGTACTTGGAGATGCCATTTTTTTAATATAATTTAATAATTTCCAAAACAAATATCATGACATAGGACTTTGAAAACAAGAAAAGTAAATAAGTCATACAAGAACAACAAATAGTAAAGGCATTTATCTTTAGAGAATTACAATGACAGGAAATCAGTCATACAACTGTTTAGGTCCCTCTCAAAAAGTCTACACTATAAATCCGATCACTATACCTTTGCACAATTTTCTGCATCATCCAAAATATCAGCATGAAACATTTTGCAAGATTATTTTATTTATTTGCCTTCATTTTTTTTATCCTTTAACACATTTTTCCCTAAGTTTTCTAGGGGAGACATTGAACCCTATGTGTCAGGACATTTATGCGGGCATCTCTGGTACTAGAGACATGTCTCCATCTTTAAGACATGTCTTAGGGGGTGGGAGACATGTTTCCAAGTTACCATGTTTTAAATTTATCCTTAAAACCCCTCAAGAAGTGTACTAAATGAAAACATTGTGTTGCATAACTAATATTGATAACCTTGTAATCAACAAACTACCTTACACATATAGTTGTAGGGTTATATTGAACTAGATGTGTTGTCATAAGGGTTATGTGAGTTAGCAAGTTAATATCTCATTAATTTACATGTTTGTCAGGGTAGTTAACCAATTGTCCTTCAATAAAAGACACCAATCTAGAAAAATAATAGATATTCAATAGGAAAATCCAGCATGCACTTCTTCCAATACTGATTTCCCCATCTTGACTATCAAGTTTCATGTGTATATTTTAGTGACAATCTTTGAGATCCTTCTGCACATAGTACTCATTAAAATATTAAAATTATATTGTTCAATTTCCAAGTGTGTATGTAATTTGGTATTTGTTTGAAGAGATTATTAGTGTTGTCTTTGGTATTATTAGCAAGATGAATAGGTATCATGTTTTACATTAATTTTTTGATGTTTATGAATTACATGATGCCATAAAGAAGAAACCTTAAAAGTTTGTTAATGGGCGAACAATATTAGGCTAGTATGTATGAAAAATAAAACAAAACTAGAAACAAATAGGATAGGGATTCATTCCTAAAATCACAAAAAATCCTGAACTAGAACTGCAAAGTTCCTACCTTGACCATGCTAGAAGTATATGTTGTGAATTAAACTAACATGCAATTCATTGTCTCCTTGACTCATGGAAGTAGAACCTGACCTCCTAGATTGAAAGAGGTATTGGTCATTCTGCAGGATAAGTAGTGCAACAAATTCAAGACAAGAAAAGGATTAATGAAACCCAAAAACATGAAATAATGTATTGAAAGAGTATACAAAAGGGTTGCCTTATCTCTAATATGTATTAGTTTATTTCTAACACTTGAATTTCACCTTCCAACAACAAGATCAGCTTAGACTCTAAATGATACAAATTATAGGTCAAAAGGTTGTTGGCTTGAGGAGAATACTTCAGAAGTGAACTCTAGAAAGCAAAATGAAAGCAATGTAAAAATGTAAAAAATATAGAAAAGCTTGGCTGAAGGCATATAATGAAGATATGCTACTGATCTCCAGATTCTAAAATTGATTCAACTATATTTTGGTTCTAGTAAAATTTTATGGTTGATGTTAACACAAATCCTATTCACAAAAGGTAGTAGTAATTTCCAATTTAGTTTGTAATTAGCAAGCACAATTCTCCCAACCAGTTGCAGACCATCAATCAGAACTTTGAAGTCAGTGTTGTCATGAGATGTAGCAGCAAGGCCGACACTAAATTTTTCTTTGATGCAATCTTTTGCAACCTTGATTAATAATTATTACATTGATCTATTGCATTTTCAGCACAACCCTATCATAAAAATTAAGCATTCATGTACAGTACAACCCTGACTAATAAATAATATGTTCCCAATTTACTCTTGGCTTATTTTTAATATATTATTTTCTTTCTATCATCACATATTAAACATTCTATTTTTTGAGGAAAGTACTATGTTTTCATAGAAACCAAAACAAGAATAAGATATTGAAATCAAATAATTGGTGGGAAGTTTGGTTGACACTCTTAGTAGATCACCAAGGGCCAAAATTTAGAAACATGCTGAGTTACATCCAATGTTGTCTTTATTCCAAAGACTTAGAAGATAGGAAATCTTATTTTTTATGTTCAATTGATGTAGTTTACATGTAAAAATTGCATGCAGTTGAGCAAAAGAAAAAAGGCCAGAGACAATAGACATCCAAGCTGATGGAAAAAGAAAAAAATTATGCTTGCCTGATTTCTATTCACATCAACCAAAATAACATTTGGCATCTTGGATCATACTTCTAGAGATTTGTTCTTTACACCAACCTAAAATATAATTTCAATGCATCAGTAACAAACTAATATTTTTTAAAGGGATGCTAACAAGTGACAACTGAAACAACTAATATGACAATCAAAAGGAGGACAAACATTCATGCAATTACCTACCTCAATGTCCCACAATCAAATGCAAAAAGATCCACTTGTCTTATACCAT
>MU225679.1:879072-893307 GCA_018584345.1 Thuja plicata | reverse complement strand
ATGCAAAAAGATCCACTTGTCTTATACCATACTTTATTATTAGACCATTTAATGTATTTATACATCTTAGATGAGATTTTACTTGATACCTGAACATATATCAAGCTCGAATAGTCCACATTGCATTAACTACATTTGGTCTTTCTCATAGTGGTGAAGGGACTAAAACTAATAATGAACCTTAGCATTAATTGTGTGGTTGTGTAAGAGGTTGTCCCCAACAATTGTGCCTTTTATTACTTTGTCCTATACATATATTTTTTATTGTTAACTGTAACAACACTCTACCATGTAAAGAGGCTCTTGGTGAACACAAAGGCCATACAAATTGCATATCAAATTTTTTTCCTATATCTCTATGAATATTTCGCACTTGTTTGTGCTTTGTAAATTAGACATATATTATATGTATCCATTCATGTTAAGTATTTACATTTTTGGTGTCCTTTCTATTTTATCCTCTAGTTTTCCATGTGCTAGCATGGGCCTGTATCATAGCCTTGCATTCATTACCTCTATTGAAGTTTGCAGTCATATATTTGAAAACATATATAATAGGAAAAAAAAATTTCAATACAATTTAAGACTATGGGAAGAGGTTACAAGTTCTACTCAGAGTTTGGTAGGAGTTAGGGTTATGTGAAATCTAGAGCCAGAAAGAGAGTTCTAGCACGAGCACATTCATACGATTCTACAGGAAAATGAAAAGAGCACATGCCAACAAATAGGTAAAAAGGTCAGAACATTCAAATACAATAAAGAAGAAATCAAGTGTTGATAGAACTATTTATAATGATGAGATAATCTTTGAATTTATATAAAAGCTTCATTTTGTCTTTGGCAAGTTTTCCATGAGACTAACATTAAGGGATGTAGATAGATAGGAAGTACATTACAAGGAGACTGCAATAAGTCAAATAGGAAGTTTAGCCTTGGAGAATGATTGCAAATGATTTGCTAGGGCTTAAGGTTGAATGGATTTTCCCCTTTAGTGGAATTATCCTCAATTCAAAAGACTGAGAAAACCTAAAAGACCAGCAAACAAACAAAAGAGCATGGATATCATGCTATGAAAGAAATGATGTTATCATAAAATGAAAATCAAATGAATGAAAATTAGGGATAGGACAATCAACTTATCAACCAAGATATTCCACTTAAGGAGAAAGGCAAACAAATGAACAGAAGCTAAAGTACATTACAAATCACACTTAGACCTAGTTTACCAAGTTTACTACAGATACATACTGAGGACATAGTTAGATATGTAATAAAAATATTCATCCAAGAACGCTAATTAATAGACCAAAGCATAATATAAATTAGACCATAAATCATGAATGTGAATGTTGGGAATGATGACATCTAATGCTTCAAGTAATTTACAGAAATGGGCAAGTGGAAATCACAACAATGAACACCTTCATATTTTATAGTTCTAACCTACTTGAAGCCTGGTTCTTTGTGAAGGATATGTCTCCTCCTCTGTTTTGGAGCCAAAATTATTTCAAATACATTTCCAGAGCATTCCCTCAATCAAGAGTCTCTTTGGCATAATCACTAAACCTATTCATTTCTACAATTCACAGTTTGGTGTCAAAATTTAGAGCTTCTTGATTGGGCATGCATTTGGAGAGTGCAAAATTTCATATGGTACTGTAAAGGACATCCCCTCATAGCATTGTCTAGGATATATTTAATTCCAAATCTCTTTCCCTTGAGAGTGTAAGAATGCATTGTGACTTTCTCCATGAACTATGGTCCCTACTTTCGTTCCTTGGAGAGGGTTGACTCCTTGAGTTTCCCTAGTAAATGACATAATTGTACGCTAACAATTGTTTTTATTTCATCATACTAGCATCTCTATCACTAGATCCCTACTATCAATTACCCCTTACCCCTTAGTCACCCACTCTCACCATCTCATTAGGGAAATTCAAGAAGTTGTCAAAGAATATATTGGCTCCATTTTACTACTTGACTTACTTCCATGTATTTGGCCATATAGCTTAAGGATCCTACCCCCATGGGCATTTTAGAGAATACTACCACTAGCTAAATCATAAAAAGTTGCACCATTCCATACAACATAGTTTTCAAATTCTGAAAATACTCTCCAAGTCGCTGAGTACTCTCTATTTTTTTTCTCAGAAATTTATCACAAGTTTAACTCTTATATTTTATAGATGCAAAAAAATGCAGGAAAAAATGTCAACGCAGGTAAAACACTGGTTAAAATGTATTTTCACATGTCTTTTTTACTATAAAACCATGCATTTTCTCTTTCAAGATGTCAAATTTTAATTTAATACATTTTCTAATTGAATTTTAGCAAAAAAAATTGTTTCTTTAAGAGACTTTAATTTTTACTACTTTCTAAGTTGCCAGTTTTTTGCCAAGTTTTTTCCGAGATGAAAATTTTGGCCTTGCTGAGTATTCTCTGAGTACAAGTCTGTGAACTATGCCATAGGGCAATAAAATTATTATCTTTGTTCTTTCAAAGAAATATCTACAAAGTTGACCCATTTATATGAGATCCAAGGAAAATATCAGAGCTTGCATTAGGAATTGCAAGGGATACTTTTTTCTTTTTTCACTATTCAAATTAAATGTGCTAGGCCCTCTGGCTTTGAGAAGTTAATTAGTTTCAAATTCCACTCTTCACTAGACTTCTAAGGAAACCATATTCGTCACTACTTTAGACAAGCTTTGTCCTCCATGGAATATGCCAAGTGATAATTAGCTATTGTAGTCACTAGAAAAAATAGCAGTAGATATCTAAAAAAACCAATGGCACACCTCAAATATCTAATTTTCATTCCCAATGATGACAATCAACCATTCTACAGTATCCACAATCTGATCTACAGGGGCAGACAGCTAGTAGCGCTTATGTTTGAATAAAGGATTCTTATTCATAAATATTAGTAGCAGTACTAGAAGGAATACCTTAATTCCTTCCACAGTTGTTCATTCGAAGCCTATAAGAAAGGTTATCACCCAAAGGACATCATTAGATTCTATATTGGCCCTTAGGGAACAACAAGAACGTCAATATCTCTTGTGCTCTCAATATTTGTGCAGATAAGATATTTATCCTTTGTCTGTGTTTCTTGTCTTGGCTCTATCAACGGTTCTATTTTTAGCATGGATTCTTCCTTCTACATTATTCTTTTGTAACCCATGGATTTTGTATATAGTTTGTCTCAAATTTGTACCTTCCTTATTAGGTTCTTTTGTTTCCAAATAAAGATCTAGATTTAGTTTTGATTTCCATTTTTTTGGCTAAGAGTCATTGTAGCACTCTTGATTAGCATTGCAACATGTGGTTTGAATCCCACTGACCCACATTGGTCCTTGATGGTACTAATATAAGTTATTTCTTTCCAAAATATTATGCTAATGTAAGTCCTTTCTTACAAGAGTTTTCTTTCATTAATGATGCTAGTTTAGTGAAGGAAATTTTTATAGATGATAGCTCTAAGCTTATGTTACTGGTTCACTCAGGGAGACTCTCGATCTAGGTTTAGTTCAAACCTAGTCTAAATCACTTGTGGGGCCATCTAGGGTCGGGCAAAAAAAGACATAGGTTGAGCCAAGACCCCTCTGTAATGAATTGGACAAATCCGGGTCCATTTTGTAGGGCCTGCAAAAAAAAATGATCTTTGCCTGCAAGAAATCCAAACTCCAGTGAAAAGAAAAAATTCAAGCGCATCAAACAGGCTAAGATTTTATAGTTGTATTCAATGAATTTCTTGTGTCTTTCTCTAAGTTGACCTTCCATTTTCTCAATCAAGGCAACAATGGAATTACTTTTTTCTTTTTTGTGAAGCCTCTTGATCATTCTTTGAGGAACCCAAATCTTGTGGTTGTACACATCAGAGAGATTTTCGGTGTGATGGTAACATACTTAAAAGGAATGATAGAGACCAACTATGGGATATATGCATTGCACTTGAGGTCGATGAGGATTTTGGAGGAAATTAAGTTGTAGACAACTAAGAGGTGAGTGATAGAGTGCTGGGCATGAAGGCCCCATTTTAGTTAATCATCCATTATCCACAATCATTGTCTTCACTGAGTACTTCACTAAAGCATGCGGCCATACAATATGAATGCTTTGAAAACATGGGGAATTGATCCTGATTGTGAACTAGCAATATGCTACACAACTTAGTTTGCAGAAAGGAAACTTGCGATAAAAAATTCCTTAAATTTTTTTTGTTATTAGTTTTTGATCACTTAACATGGACCATACATCTAGTTTCTCATTTGTCCAAACACAATTCACGTATACCTAAGTTTCTCAAAATACAACTTTGAATTATTTATCATTATCTATTTTTAAAGTATTGAAAAACAATTGTGAGAAATTTTATTAGTGTTTTCAATTTCTTTGATGACATTCTAGTTTAATAGATTGACATTGAAGTAGTTTATTTATTTAACGATGGTTTATTTATTATATGCATTGTAAGTGCTATCATGAAAATAACTCTAGTTAGCCAATAATGCATATTTCTCAAACAAAAAAAAGCTGCATAAGACTTAATTCACCATGTCAAGAATACAAAGACATTTCTAGTTACATAAGATGATGATATATCATCAAAGTTTTTAAAAAGGAATTAAAAGGTATTCATACTTACTATGTAAGGCACAAGAGCATCCAATAATTCAAGCATACTATTTGGCAGAATCTGGAAAATGCTCAATATGCAAAATAAAGAGAAGCATGTAAATTTAGAATAGAAAAATCTACCCCATTATAACTCTAAATAGTATAAGCTCATATAACCATCTAAAAATAATCACTTCATAATATTAGTTTACCCTGTATGCAATATATTAATCAAAATATTTCAAAACAATGACATACCAAATTCAAAGCTCTCAAAGTAATAATGGTTCCCAATAATGAAGAGTAGGTTTCACACCTACAGCAGAAGACTTTGCCATTGGAAAGGCCAAATCAAAGGTATCCCTGACATGACCGCTACTAAGAGCATACCCTAATAAACAACATTGAACAAGCATTGATAAGTAATTTTAGGAATTTGGTCACTTATCATTCATATGCAATACAAATAAAAATTAAAAGAAAATCACTGTTGAAAATGTAATAAGACTCTCTGATGCCTAATCATAAAGTTTTGAAGTTTATCAAAGTATTGATAGACTCGAACAAAAAACCAATTAAAAGATTCAAGATGAAACTCATTTTTATATTTAGCACATATATCTAACACCAAAACATCCCAAAGAGAATATAGCTTCCTAATTATCAGCACCAGAAAATATTTCAATCCTACTTTTGGAGCTAAATATACCCCAATTCAAAAATCATGATGCATCTCAAGACAAAGCTTAGAACATGAAAAAATCTTACATCATGAAGAAATAATTATGGATAAGTCACTGTCTCCTATTTGATACTGGAAAAAATAGATCCAAAGAGGAAACTTTGTTCTAGATCCCCACAACAATACCAAGAAGATAGAATATTGAAAGAGAAGAAACAATAAAAGCATGCAACCCTTAAAAGTTCAATGGTGCCCAACACAATCTAGAATGACACAAACATTCAATAAATATTACTTTGAATTTCTCACCAAGTTTGCACTGACAACAATTATTTGTTTCTCCAACAATGCTCCGGAAAAGATAGCCAGGACCTGCATAGTTACAGAGGATTAGAAGCTTGTAATATATAGTAGTCTAACAAAAAAAAAGAATCTGGTAAAATATCGTAACTCTATACAACTCATAAAAAATATTGAATCAAGAAAGAGGTCTACACATCCCCACGACAAGTTAAATTATCAACCCAATTTTTTTTTTAAAGACCACTCATTCTACTTTGCACCTTAGGCCAGATCCTGATGAATTCCATTACAAGTTTATCAAATCAATAGGTTTGTTCTAAGTTACCTGTTTAGATGTGGGTACGAGGAAAGTACGTGGATCTGTTGAAAAACAATTGGGGGGTTTGGATGCATTTGGGTATGTGTATATTTATCATAGTAATGAGAATTGCCACAATTGTCGGTTCAGTGATTCGATTCACCCTCCCCGATTTTTTTGGAGCCAGTGAATCAGATCGGCGGTTTTTTGCATGAATCACCGATTGAGGCAATTCATGCAAAAAATTTCTTGTACCACATACGGGAACCCCCATGAATTGGCATGAAGTTAAAAATTAAAAAAAAAACATATTTTTTTAAAAAAAATACATTCTAAGCTAGGTGGTCTCTACTCTCGACAGACAAAATTAATTGTTTAAAGATTTACTTGTCGTATCTGATGAAAGATGAAGATGCTGCAAACTCATCATTAGTTTCTTGTAGAAATAATATCACAAGCCGGGATCCATAATAAGAAGTTGGTATTATGGATTCACTGCAAACTAAAGAGACCATGAAGAGTAATTCTAGATGGTTGTCGACAAAAAATAGACCATCATACAATAGTGATTGAAGATCTTTCAAAGAAGCAATCAATAAATTAATGTTAGTGATCCTATATTAGTTATGATTTGATTTATTAAGGTTTACTAACAACAATGTATATAGTATATGGAGAGGAACAAACAATGATTATGTACAATCAGCAAGTCAGTCAATCTATGAAGGGCAAGGATTCATTAGTCAAACAAATAATAAAAGATTTAGTTGCATTAATCATTTAAATCTAGTTTGTGCAAATAGAAAGAGGTGATTATAACAATAACAAATTTTCATGGCGAGGTGATAAAACAATTAAAGTTGGTTGAGCTTTCAGGGTGCTGCCCCTAGACCCCATCTTGGGGGCTTTGCCCCCAAACCCCCATTTAATAATTTGGGGTGGAAACTGCACCGATAGAAGTGGGGGAAAATTAACCTTCGAGTCTTATTAGTCTCCATATAGAAGATGATGATTATGAAGAAGAAGAATATCAGTAAATTATTAATCCATTAGTTGAACTTCATACAATGACACTTGAACTGATGTTATGATTTAATTTTAATGTTTTGATTCATGAATCTTTGATGTTGAACTTGCACTTGAAGTATATGATGGTATGATCATGATTCATGATGATATGATTACAAGTGTTTTTGTTGTTTAAATATTTTTATGATACTATGTGACATTCCAATCTTAACTCATTCTTCTATGCTGCATAAATATACAATGCATGTGATGGATTTATCATTTATGTTCCTTGTTTATATATGTTAGCTTCTATTTGATGATGTTATAGTGTGTTTAAGTTATATTCAATAAAGGGTACTGAAAATAAGTTTTAAATTGTTAAAATCTCTAAATTTTAAGGCTTTTTTAAGTTTGTCGATTCATGGGTGATTCAATTCCATATCATGGGCAATTTGTGATTCGATTCGGCCTTGCCAATTCCAAGATGATTCCAGTTCTCGTTACTTTGCCTTGAACACAAGCTTTCAAACACTAATAAAATAAAAGACAAACTACCTCTATATATTTTGGAGATCTTTCTGACTCAAGTTTGTTGTCCTTTATTTGAGCAACATTCGGCAAGGTGCCTAAAAATGCTTGAGGTGATGGAAATGGACAAGCATATAGAAGTGCATGCTTATGGAATAATGCTTGAGCAGTTGAGCCATAAAGTAACATAGTAATAAAATATGGTGAGGAGCTTCAATGTCTTCCATTAAAAGCCTCCATCTTCATTCATTAAAATCTGAATGTTCCATTCTTGCTCCAGCAAGTAAAACAAATTACTAGTTCAAATTATCTAGGCTATTTAGAGTCTTATATATACATCAACTGAAATTATTTCTTTAACTTTGGCTTTCAAGAGAGTTTCACAAAGAACTGTTTCTGATCAGATTTTGAGAATAATGAAGAGTCATATTCAATGCTTGTGTCAAAATGAAAAATGGTGCAGCAAAGAAGACATAGGCTACCACTGATAGTGCCCGTACTACTCCATTATTGTAAAGAGGAAATGGCATGACAAACAGAGCTTGAAATACTTAAATCCAGATGGTAATAATTGCTAAAACATGAATAAAAAATGTGTGGACATATTTATGAGCAGGAAAAGCCACCAGCAAATTAATGGATAGCTTGTTTTTGGAACAAGGAAAAATGGATTTCAATAGCATGCAGCTACACAAAAAGGGAACGATTTTTCTCAACAACACCAAATTAAAAGAGCAGCCAAGCACTACTTTCAAGCAGTAGAAAGTTGGATGAAAATGCCATTAAGTTGACACTGTGCGAGGTAAACATTGATAATACAACTATTATTCAATAGAACAACTATTACACTGCTATAGGGGAAAACCCCCTCATCATACCTGTAGCATGACAACTTTATTCATTACGGAAAGAGGATATTGAATAGCTTAAATGTAGCCAATAAATAAGTGATGAAATAAAGGCACCAATGGACATATATGTCAAGAAATATAGTATAGATTAGAGAAATGGTATAAAAGTGCACCAATTAATTATTAATCAGAAACTTCTTGACCCATTGGCTTTGTCATGCCCAAAACTAGGGAAAAATACACAGACAATTTTTTTTTCTTAAAACACAAGTACATACAACTAACAATGGATGAGTTGAGATAATGTGATTACATGGTGAAGTTAGCCTTCAAGTTGCAAGGTATATTCATAGGTTGAATTAGGGTTACGTCACATACAGATGCAGAGTTTGAGCATCAGCTTGATGTACGGGTTACATGAACTCTTGGGTCAGATTGAATTAACTATGGTTTTATGTTTAACCACATGTAGTATCGTGATGGTAGTTAGATTGATAAAATCATGACTCCAATTAGGTTGACCTAGAAAATTACTTTAATTCTTAACCTTGATTACAACTTAATCAATTCTAAATCTAGTACCAATTACTCTTTCGACATTAACTACTAACATCTATAAACGACCCCGATATAGCTATTACACACTCATTAGTTAACTAACTAAAAAAGAACTAAATTAATTTCAAGAATTAATTCATATAACCTTTCTTAACTTCCCCTAGACCCACTTAAACATACATAATAAAATATCCACTAATAAAGGACTAATTAAATTCTACTCCCTTTTAAACAAACCTACATGAACCATTTACCCCTTGACATAATTAAAATTTAATAACAATTTCACTATATCAAATAAACTATTAATTAAAATCTAATAATCATAATCTAGTCTACTTTCCTAACTTACTAATAACAATTCTAATTCATTAATCCCATAACAAAAGCTAAATTAGCCTTAAAAAAAAACAATTAAATTAATCCTCTAGTAAAACAATTAATTTAACTTTTAACATTTAAATTGCCTCTAGTAAAACAATTAAATCATTCTCTAATAGAAAATCAATTTAATCTTTAACCCCTAGGACACATGAACAATATATATTCCAATTAACATAATAAAATTAATTTAACTACTAATAATAATGATTCATTTTACTAATTAACCATTGGATAAAATATATTAAAGGTTGATTCCATACTAAATAAATTAGAACATAATAATAAATTTATTAATTACTAATCTTACTCAACTAACCTAAACAACCCTATTAACCCACCTATCCTACTAACTAGCCTACCCTACTAACTAGCATATCCCATCACCTATCAAGCTGTCACATCACCCCCACATCCCCCAAGGCCCACTTGCCAAGTGGGTTGGGGTGTTGGAAATCCCAAAACCACTCAAAGCCTGTGAAATTTTAAGGGAGGAGAGCCTTTGCAAAAGGCATTCACATGAACCAAGGGTGGTGGGGGCCACTCCAAGGTCTTCCCATCCAATGTGCTGGATATTTAAAATGAAGTCAACATATGAAATTTTGCATGGAGAGGGTATGGGGTGGCATTAAAGCCAAGGAGTATGCAGATCCCATATCAGGCAAGTACGCATGGAGGAGGAGTGATATAGTAGTTTCCTAAGGCCCAACAAAAACCATTTACTAACATCCCAAGGAAAGATTTCACATGGGAGAGGGTAAGTTAAGTTTATTTCATTTAATTTATTTTTTTAAATCTTCTTCCAAACATTGAACCAGTCCCTGCACCAAAACCAAGGGGCATGAATGATAAGGGAAGGAATATGAGTGGGGCCCATGGTGATGGGTACAACATCATGCCTCCCTATTAATATAAAGCTTATGTATTAGTACTAAAGGGATAATTAGGGTGTAATTAAGGGGGTTTAGTGAGGGGAATATATAGAGAATATTCTCTATGTAAAAGGGGTGAATTAAATCTCTCCCCATACATTTTCCAGAGAGCATTTTTGCTCTAAATTCTGGAAAATGTCATGGTATAATTTAGTTTTAGCTTCCATCGCATTGATATTATTGATTTTATTTTTTGGAGTGATTAATTGTTTGCATTTGATTTATTATTTGTGCAATACACTATGCAACTATAATTGAACATTAATATTAGTTGATTTTTTTTTTACATTAATATACTACTTGTTTGGTTTTCTATTGTTATCAAGTTTATGCCTTCTTTTCAAGGATTGAGGTTGCAATGTAAATTTTAATGTAGAATAATGATCCTATTGAAATAGAATTCAGATTTACAAAGGGATAATAAAGTGTTTTTAACTTAAAATCAAATACATTATAGAGCTTACAAGATTCATAAAACCGCTCAATTTTTCATGCTATGAAATTTATTACATAATGAGCAAGAACTCTTTACACCATGCTTGATAAAACTCTCAATATGGACATTACAACACTTAACAAGAAATAAATCTCAATACAAAGGAGTAACCATGCAACATTAAAGTTGCTCTCTCACAATAACACCAAAATGGAGACTTCTCCCAAGCTTTTCCACATTCAACTTGACTTCAAAACCTACAAATACATGAGGGGAACCATGGGAAGCTCACCTCCCAACCAAGGTCTCAAGGAGACAACCCCCGATCTTGGAGAACCAAGGCTAAACAAGTAACACATTGAAATTCTCACAACCATCATATATACACAACACAACAATTAACTCCCAACCAAACCTTCACAAATGAGTTTTCCAAACCCATTGAAGTAGGGTGAAGGTGGGATTTTCCAAGGAGGAGAATGCCATTACCAATTTGAAACTTTCAACAAGAGTTTTTCAATGTCTTTCCAAAGCTACATCAACATTCCTTCCATATACACATTTGGTCATTTCCTCTTCAAGAAAAAACCACATACATCTTCCATCCAATATTCCCTTATCTCCCCCAAAATTAGGATAAAATACAAGGGCCCATACACCTTGCATTTTCTCCCTCTTCTCTCCCTGAGAAGAGACTCTCCTTACAATGGAGAGCCCAACTAACCCCTTCACCCAAGGCCACTTCTTCCCTTCCTAAAGGGTTAGTAATGCCTTAAACACCCATGAACAACACTCCCAATCTAAAGGAACAAGAAATGATACAAAAATCCAAATGCATCCCCAACCCAACACACAATAACAAGATCTACATGTTAGAATGAATTTAGAATAACTAAGAGGGGAGGGGTGATTCAGTTATCCTCAAGTCTAGATGTAGCAAATAAAAAATTTTTGTATTTCAGATCTACTCGGCAGCAGTAGCATAAGTCAGCAACTTAATCATGTAGTTTACTGTCAATTGAAATTAGCTTGTAGAAACATAACAGTAAAGCAAACCATAAGAATTCACACAAGTTGGCACAATTATTTAACGTGAAAACCCAATATGGGAAAAACCACCAGTAACATGCTACCAAGTTTTCACTCTTCTGAAGTGATGACCTGTGAGGAGCCAACCCTGTAAAAGGTTACAATAACACACTCCTAGGTGTGACCTGGTTAAAGGATTTAATCACCTTGTTAGGAGTGGCCTTGTTAGAGGACTTAGAAAATTCCAATCTGAATGTCACCTTGTTAGAGGATTTATACAAATGACTGTTAAGTCAACCTTGTTAAAGGATTTAACTGATACAATGGTAAGAAAGTAATTAGCAGTTGTGATCTGGTACATACAACTTACTTTGCAAACTTAGATCCAATTACATCTCTGATGTTAACTTACTGGATAGCCTGCATTGTCATTTCAACCTTCTGATCTACTTGGAAATCCATCAAGAAATCACAAATGCAACTTTCTGCTTCTGCCTTTTGCCTTTTCTGCTAGATCATGCCAAACAGTAAATAAAATATGCAAACCTCTTGCATACACATACACTTTGTCACTCTCAATGAATAACCCCTTGAGGTTATCATATACCTCTTTGTCTAGGTCAGATAAATTTTTGGCCACTTAAACAAGATTGTAGATCTTAGGTTAGGTCAGATCCAATAGATCATTCCATCTTTGAATTACATTTACTTCTCCAAAGTAGTCTCTAACTAAAGCTTGAAACCATGCATTAATTACAGTTACCCATACATTAAATGATGTGGATCAATCTTTAATTAACATTATATATCCTAATAAAATTAACTAAGCCGGCCAGAGATCTCAAATCTCATCATTAATCCAATTACTGTAAGTCGGCCAACATCACTGTTTTCACTCGGCAATTTCAATGGTGCTCGGCATTGAACAACTTTGCTCATCACGAACAACTTTACTTGGCACAAGCAACTTTTCTCGACACAAGCAACTTTGCTAAGCACAAAACAACCAGAAAAAATATCTTTGAAAGATAAACAACTAATTACTTTGCCTAAGTGCCAACTGATCAAGTACCCTTTTATTTGCCTTAACTCAACCATTCACTTGGTCTTCTTGTTAAATCTTCTTCATCAACAATAGATATGGTACTCAAATAGATAAAAATAGTCTCACCAATTAAGGTTTGACAGCAATGACAAAATAACAATTGCTTACATTGTCACTTCCAACAATCTCCCTCTTTGGCATTGATGGCAACACAAAATATTAAAACAATGATTTAACAAGCATAGTTACCAACCAAGCCAAAAATTCACCTGTGTTCCTTGATATGAATGAATCTTCATTAATGTCTTTAGCTTCATTCTGATTCTTATCTGTAAAACATTTCTCCCTCTGTGTCTGTAATCACGTTGTAATCGTCTGTGTCTAATCATCTGTAGAATCCCTCTGAGTAGATAATCACTTCAATGTTTTCAATAGTAACTTCTGCCTCGATGTAATCTTTCCTTCTTTGTAATCTCTCTTTCTCAGCAATCTCTTCCTTTTTATAGGTAATCTCTCCCTCTTTGACAACAATGCCAAAGATGTTGATATATTTATCATGTAGTTCTTCAGTATCATGTTGATCCTGTCATCTTTAGTATGATTGATTTTTTTTTTGTCCTTGTTCATCTTCACAACTTTAGCCAGCATCCTAAAGTGTGACTTACTGTGCATCAATGTGTCAAATATTCTGAATGAAATATTTGATACAACAGTACCACACAGAACTTAATTAGCCTCAGTTAGGGGAATCACCCCCAATTTACCTCATAGATACTCATGAGCATCCTTGGGTAGTTATTTTGTGAATATGTCTACTAATTGTTCTTTAGTGTTCACATAATCCAGTCTCACTTATTTACTCTGAACTAGCTCCCTCAAGTAATGATACTTGATAGCTATATGCTTTGTTTTTGAGTGCATCACAGGATTTTTAGAAATATTAATAGCACTTGTATTATCACAATATATGAAAACTGGGTCAGTGATTTCTTCTTTCATACCTTTCAGTAGTATCTTAAACCACACAATGTTAGAATAGTTAACTGCTGCTGCCACATGCTCAGCTTGAGCTGTAGATTGTGAGGTGCAGTTTTGTTTTTTGCTTGTCCAAGAGATCAATTTCTTTCCTAAAAGAAATGCTCCACCAGTAGTTCTTTTCTTGTCATCAACATTTCCAGCCCAGTCAGAGTCAATGTAAACTTCGAGTTCAAACTTGTCATTCTTTTTGTAGTATAGACCATAATCATCAGTTCCTTTCAAATATCTCAGAATCCTTTTTACTGCCATCATGTGAATTTCCTTAGGATTAGCAAAAAACCTTGCTACAATCCCAATAGCTAGGCCAATATCAGGTCTACTATGTACAATATACTATAGTTTTCCAATCATTGACCTGTAGAGTGTTTGGTTCATGTCTTTTGTGTCATCATTTGTTGTCAGCTTCTATCCAGTAGCCATGGGTGTACTCACTGGTTTGGACTCTTCCATTCCAAAAAATTTTAGTATCTCTTTGATATATTTAGATTGAGTGATATAGATACCATTCTTCATTTGATAAAT
>MU225679.1:865597-876152 GCA_018584345.1 Thuja plicata | reverse complement strand
GATTAAAAAACCATTAATTAATAGATGAAAATTAGTGTTTTTAATGTAAAGTCGCAAGCTTGTCTATTTTAGGGTGTCTACATTTGCCCCTCTTTGATGCGATGTGACTTGTCGCAGTGTGTCAAAGAATTTTTAGATTTGATCCTGCCCTAGCTTGCCCTAGTGATAGCAAGTGGACTATATGCCCCCTCAACAAATTAAGCATAGAAAATGTGTCAGATGAGCATTAATTTGTTGAAAAAGTGAATCACTGTATGATGATGATAAATGCATTCCTATGTTAGTTATGATGTTATTGATGATGGATGCATTGATTATATGATCTACTATGCACATGTTTTAGATTTTTTGATGCACTTAAAGAATGAATGCAATTTACTATGCACAAAATATCTAAGTAATGCATGTGTTAGTTAGAAAGAAGTTAGTTTGGATAGATGTGCTCTGAGTTTGATCTTATGGAATGGAATGATAGAAAGGATGTTATCTTTTTTTGCATTTTTTGGATAGATATGATTGGATAGAAAGGATGAGTGTCTCAAGTTGCTGCCCTAGTTTTCCAATAATTTTCATCATTGCATCTTTTTTTGTATTTTCTAATATTCTGGAAGAGCGTCAAATGATCCAGATCACATACCACCTGGATACCGCCATGACCTCTTGATAGCAGAAGGAGTAGAGAGATTGAATAGAAAGAGACCCATAGTGCACCCAAATATTGACCATCTGGATTCAACTATGTCCCCTGTTTGAAAAGAAAGAGGGAGCCAAGAGCACCCAGATATTGACCATCTAGATATCACTTGTCCTCTGAATTAATCTAAAACAAAGAAACCAAGATAGAACTCCTATGCACCCAGAGTCCATCTAGATAACACCATGAGCTCTTGATTTCTGAAAGGGAAAGCCAAGAAAACAAGATAGAACTCCTACGCCCCTACAGTCCATCTGGATAGCATCATGAGCTCTTGTTTGCAAACATAAAGGGAAATACCATAGAAACTAAGATAGAACTCTAAAGAAACTCAAAGTCCATTTGAATAGTGCTGCGAGCTCTTGATTCTATAAAGCAAACAAGCAAAATAAAAGAGGAGGAATGTCAAATTTTTTCCCAGGTTTAATCTCAGATCGTGGAACTGCGTGGTTGCCAGATAAGTGACAATGCCTACTGCATTTATCCTAAATAATCATGGCCCTAAAATCAAAGTGAACATTAAACAGATAGCAATCAAAGAAAAATAAGTCATGATCTATCATAGTTACTCTCCTCACATGGTGGATCCTGGAGTAGCATAAGAACGTAACCCCAAAATATAGACTGACATTTGACTGACTTGACTAACCTAGTCAACATTTTTGTGTGGTTCCTCGATGCAGTGGGTTCTCTTGATTGGCTCAACTCTTTGGATGGGCTTGTTTGGCTTGTTTTGATTGATCGTGTTGGTAGCTGATTAAGCTGTGTCAGATGGGCCAAATGCTTGTTCGTAAAGCTCATGATTGTGACAGTAATGATTGATAGATTTGATTGTTCTGATCGTATTGGCAATTGATTAAGCTATGTTAGATGGGCCAAATGCTTGTTTGCAAAGCTCATGATTGTGACAATATTGATTGATAGATTTTGATTTGATCAATTTGGTAGCTGATCAAGCTGTGTCAGATGGGCCCAATGCAGATTTGCAAAGCCGATGATTGTGACAATTGATTGACTAGGCATGTTTTCCCCTTGCTTTCTTTGATAACCAAGTTGGTTTTATTGCTTTGGGATTTTGGAATTTTTTTGAATGTTTTTGATGAAGATTGATTTTCTCTTGATTTTTGACCTTTTTAGGATTTTTGATGAGTTTTCTGATTTTTTGGATTTTTTAGAACTTTTGGAATCGCCCCTAGTCTGGTTGACCAAATAAGTAACCATGGGTAAGTGCATGGTGCTCTAAGGGGATCATGTTTCTAGATATTGCTTGGGTTAGCCAGTCTTGCATTTTGAAGTGTGCTCAAACTTTTGGATCTCATTGATGGTGAAGCTAGTTTTGAACACTTGGTGCCTGTTTGCCAGGTTTTCACCAAGGTACCTACTCAATAGTGCCTGATTGCCAGGTTTTCACTTAGAGAGCGATGCTGTTTTCTCTTTACTTTTTTTGCATTTTTTGCTTTTGCTTTTTTTTTTCTTTTTTTTTTGTTGTCACCAAGGCGCCTGATTGCCAGGTTTTCACCAAGGTAACTTTTGTATTTTTTGATTTTTTTGGTATTTTCTGGATATGTAGATGAATGCCTTAACCATAGAGACCTTTAAGGGTAGAACCTCTTTAGGTGCATGTTGTTGATGTAGCCAAGGAGCTGATCTCCTTCTGGTGTTGCTAGTATGAATGCCCCACTCTGAGTAGAGCTGACAATAAAAAATGGTCCTAGCCAGTTAGGCTCAAACTTTCTAGGTTTTACTTGCTCTACTTGATTCTTCTAATTTTCCATGAGGAAAAGGTCTCCTAACTCAAATGTTCATGGCTTCACCTTCTTGTGATAGTTCCTTCTAAGGCGATTCTGATAGCCTTGTAAGTGGTCGAAGGCATGTTGCCTTCTTTCATCTAGTAACTCTAGTTCACTGAGCCTTGCTCCTCTATAGTCTTCATCAGAAATAAGGTTCTTTAATGATATCCTTAGGGATGGGATTTCCACCTTGAGGGGTAATACCACCTCTGTTCCATAGACTAGGGAGAAAGGAGTTTCCCTCATTGGTGTTCTCACACTAGTTTTGTATGCCCATAAAGCGGGACTAAGCTGTAAGTGCCAGTCTCTCCCTGATTCGTTTACTATTTTCTTCAAAATCTTTAAGATTGTTTTATTTGTAGCTTTGGCTTGCCCATTCCCTTGAGGGTAGTAAAATGATGAGAACCCTTGTTTGATGCAGAATTTTTCACATAGGTCTTCAACATCCTTGTTATGGAAAGGGGTACCATGATCCATCAAGATTGTTTGGGGGATCCTGTATTGAAAAATGATGTGATTAAGCATGAACATTGCTATCTATTTTCTAGTGATGTAAGTGAGGGGAATTGCTTCCACCCACTTTGTGAAGTACTCCATTGATTCTATGATGTACTTGTGTCCATTTTCTGAAGAAGGTATTATCTTACCCACTAGGTCAAATCCCCACATTGAAAATGGTAACAGTGATGTGATGGGATTTGATTCCTGGGCTGGTGCATGGATGAGGTCTCCATGAATTTGACACTGTCTGCACCTTTGGACATGCTTGTGTGCATCTATCTCTATTTTTGGCCAATAGTATCCCATGCGGATTATTTTTTTAGCTAAGCTACTACCACCTATGTGGGTTCCACATATTCCTTCATGTACCTCATACAAAGCTTTCTAGGATTCCATGGAAGTGAGACAACGTAGTAATGTTCCATCAAGACTTCGTCTGTATAGAGTAGTGGAGAGGAGGGTATACCTAGAGGCTTGGTGGATGAGGGCTTTTCTCTGGTTCCTAGACAAGTTTGGGGGTAAGACATTGTTTTGGAGATAGCTATAGACGTCTTGGTACCATGGGGACTCAGGACCAACAAGGACACATGCTGATTTTGTGATAGATGCTTGATGTGATGGCACCAAGAGTTGCTCCACTAGAAACTAGAATTTGGTATCGTTGCCTGGCATATAAATCAGTGATGCTATGGTAGCCATCGCATCTTCCGCTTTGTTCTGTGCTCTTGGGACTTGCTCAAAGAGAATGTAATGAAACTTGGTGTGTATTTGTTCCATTTGTGCTCTGTAATGTATGAGCTTCTCATCCTTGGTCATGTAATCATTGTTAACTTGGCTAATGACCAACTGTGAATCACCAAAGACTTTTAGATTCTTGATTCTCCATTGAATGGCTATCTTTAGACCGATGACCATTGCTTCATATTCTGCTATGTTGTTGGTGCATTGGAAGTTAAGTCTGAAATACTTTGGAATTGTATCATGGTCTGGAGTGATAAGAACTATCCTTGCCCCTGCTCCATGGTTTGTACATGATCAATCAAAATAAATTTGCCATACTTCGATCATCGGTTGTAGTGTCATGATAGATTCATCAGGAAAGTCAGAGATAATAGGCTGGTGGTCTTGAATTGGTGCCTCTACTAGTTGATTGGCGATCACTTGTCCTTTGATAGCCTTTCTGTCTACATACTCAATGTCAAACTCGCTTAAGATCATTACCCATTTTTCTAGTATTCCAGTGAGCGCTGCTTTGCTTAATAGGTACTTGAGAGGATCAATATGTGCAACCAATTTCGTTTGATGACTCAACATGTAGTGTCTTAGCTTTTGGGAAGCGAACACAACTGCCAGACATGACTTCTCTATCGGTGTGTAGTTTAGCTCATATCCAACCAACATTTGGCTTAGATAGTAGATGACCCTCTCCTTTCCTGCATCATCATGTTGTGCCAAAAGGATCCCTAACACTGATTTTGTTGCTGAGATGTATAGAAGCAATGGTCTACCTTGCACTGGTGGTACCAAGATAGGAGACTTTAGAAGGTAGTTTTTGAATATCTGAAATGCCTGTTCACATTATTCTGTCAATATGAGCTTGATGTCCTTATGCAATAGATGTTGGAATGGGTGGCACTTGTCTGCCAATTGAGCTATGAAGTGTCTTATCGATTGGAGCCTTCCTTGTAACCCTCTTAGTTATCTTAGGTTCGATGGTGGAGGCATGTCCAATATTGCCTTGACCTTTGTTGGATCCACTTCAATTCCTCTGTGTGATACTATGAACCCTAGTAATTTTCCCGCTGTGACACCGAATGCACACATTTTGGATTTAGTCAGACTTTGAATTCCTCCATTATATCAAAGATGGGTCCCAAAACCTATAAATGATCCTTTCGAAGTATGGATTTTTCTAGTATGTCATCCACATAATCTTCCATTATCTTGTGGATGAGATCATGAAATATGGTTGTCATGGCCCTCTGATATGTTGCTCCAACATTATTTAGACCAAATGGTATAACATTCCAACAATATGTTCCCCAAGGACATGTGAAAGCCATTTTGTGTTGGTCCTCTGGTGCTATCCTTATCTGGTTGTAACCTAAGAAGCCATCCATAAGTGATAGCATTTTGTGCCCTGTAGTTAGGTCCACTATCATGTTGATGTTTGGTAAAGGAAAGTCATCCTTGGGACATGCTATATTGAGATCCTAGAAGTCTGTGCAAATTCGTATTTGACCACTATGCTTCGTAACTGGTACTAGATTAGATATCCAAACTGCATATGGTATAGGTCTAATGAATTTAGCATCTAGGAGCTTTTTGAATTCTACTTTGACCAACAATGCAACGTGAGGATGCATCTTTCTTAGCTTTTGTTTGACAGGTTTAGCATTTGGTAGCAATGGGAGATGGTGTAGCACCAACTCTAGATCTAATCCTGGCATGTCTGAGTAAGACCATGCAAAATTGATCATTCTTTCCTTGAAGAAGTTGATGAACAGTTCTCTCTCCTCAAGGGTGAGATATTTCACCAAGTAGATGTTCTATTGGTTCTTGTCATCCCCCAAGTTTATTTTCTCTATCTCTTCAGCTAGTAGTACTGATTTATCTTCTGTCAGGGGGAGAAATTCATTCTTTCCATCTTCTAGCACCTCTATGAGGTTTTCGCTAGAAGATATGTCTTCTTTTAGCTTTTTACTCTTTTGTTCTTTTTTCTTTTGTGGACTGGAAAGAGGTGCTTCCTCCCTGAAGTATGCTGCTCTGTCTAGGTTGATAGAGAATCCTGCCTTGTGATCTCCTGATGGAATGCCTTCCCTTAGTCCCATGAAATGAGATATTGCCTCATCATTTTCAAAGACATCAAGATCAGGTGGTCCTTGTTGATCCCACTCTATAAGCTTAGGGTGTACAAGATAGACACTTTCACTACTGTTTGGCTTTGGTTGACTGAATAGGATTGCTGATACGGTGCCTATGAAATTGGATTGTGATGAGGACACACCACTTGAGGTTTGATGAATGATATGTTTGTCTATACAGGATTGTTCGGTAATGGTTAGTTGTTCAAACAGGTCTGCTAGGTTTATGATAATATCGACTTGAGGGAAAAAGTAAGGGATTGATGGTTTAGAGTCATGGAGGGATCTCCACTCATACTCATTGGAGTTAGTCTCAATGGAATGTTCATCTGATGTCTCACTTCCTTGGGTATCATCAATTACTAAGTGTAGGTTTATTTGGGTTTGTGTGGATCCCTCTTCAGCAAGCAACAACTGCGCTAATATGTTTCTTATTAGGACATGCTCAGTGTTGTGCCCCTGGTGCATCTCTACTACTTGCTTGTGATTGACTTGAATGTCTTGAATCATAGGACTAGTGCTTTGTTGTCCATAGCCCAAACCTCTAGTGTTTCTTTGGGTTGGTGGGAGAGGCAATTCATATATGCCATGTTGCCTTGCCCCCAGTCTGATTGTACCATCGTACCCAAACCTTTGTATCATTGTGTAACCATTACCATAGTTTTCCAAAGGTAAGGGTGGTCAGACTGTCTTAGGGGAGTCTCTATATAACCAGGTATTGATGTCTTTCTCAAAATGATTCTCTTCTGCTATGTCCCCCCATTGGACAAAGGTTGTGGATGGACATCTAAAAAGAAACAGCTGCTAAGTTTTTGTTGCAATGACAGGTAGTGGCATATCGTGAGTTCTGGGGCTTAAAGGCATGTGTGTGATTGTGAAAGCCTCTTCATATCTATATTCACCACATCCTTTGTCCATGATGGATATCTTGCCTGCATTCTCTGTGACATCTTTAAGATTGGAATTTTGTAGGCGCACTTTCAGTACACCATTTTAAAAACTTTTGAAATCACCTCCCGTGAAGATATCCCTTAATGTGTCCCCTAATTTTTACTAACATGTTCTTATGAATTCAAAATTGGTTCGAAGATCCAATAAGAAAAATTCCAGATTCTCCAAATTTGAGGAGCTCAAAAATTCAAAATTTAGTCTCATGGGTTAAAAGGTCAGAATCAATGCAAATTCCAAGATCAAGTGTGTTCTGATATCATGTTTTAATCAAAGGCCTCTAGATTCGATTATCAAAGGATGATGACTGCAGGTATGTATTCAAATCTCACTCATAACAGAGAAAGCGGAAAATGAACTCCAAAGGTAAACTTCCGCCAGCAGAGAAGTCAAAGTCTCATTTTCCACCGGAAAAGAGAAAATGCAAAATCCCGATTTAAAGTGGAAAGATATGAGTTTATAACATCAAGAATGCATTTTCAATGTAATCCATGAAGCAATTAACAAAAAATGGTGACCATAATAGAGAAGTAGAAAATCTGATGTTGCAGTCTATTTCCAATTTTCTGCCACAGAGAAAGTGGGAAATGAACTTAACTAGTCTTTTTCAATCGGGAGACGCTCTTTCTCATTTTTCCACCAGATACAGGGGATGTTGGCTTGCGGAAAAATGTTGAACAGAGAAGCTTAAAGACATGCTTGATTTTTAAGAGTCACTTAGCACAATTGAAAGAGGAGTCTAGTTCGATGAAAAGAGGATGAAGAAAAAAATGCACCTCAATAGTCATTTTTCACCACGAGAGAAGCACGTTTGCAAATTTCCACCCGGAGAAGCCCATGTCACATTTTCCGCCTGTGAAGGCCAAAGTCCAAAATCTGCTATGAGAAGGCTTAATGAAGATGGAGAGAGATGCTTGTAGCTAGATGAAATAGAAAATTACATAAAGCACCTTTCTCCAAAATTGAGACAGTTTCACGACATGGGCAACAGTGAAGGTATTCTATCCGAATGAAGACATTCCACTGATGCTTTGATTACATAAGATAGAGTTCGTGGAGGCCAAGAGATAACAAACATCAAAAAGAACTTAGGCTAAAGATCAAAAAGTAACAGAAGATATCCATCGAATCATTGCATACATGAGCCTGGTATATAACCATGATAAAATAAGATGAGCCAATGCACAGAGTGTCAGCCGAGAAAGAATATCAATGCTTGCGATCTTGCTGGAATCCATGTTTTTTGAGTCATTTCATCTATTACTCATTTATTACACTGCAAGGGCGGTGACCAGACTAGACTAAATTCTCCTGACATGGCTCGATGACTATCAAAATGTAGAACCAATCCTATGTCCATGAACAGCCGGTATTGGGTTTAAAATAAGAAGTGAAGAGCAACCCGCCCCACTTCCTTATTTTGGGTCTTGCCTTAGATTGCAAGGAGAATGTAATGGCCTCTTTATTCAGATGATGGAGAAGGAATTCTGAGATAGTTGTGATAGTGGATCACTCAGCTAGCAAGTGATATACCATATATGGCGCTGTCGCTCATTGCACCACTCCGTTCTCTGCTACCATGAGCTGCTTCTATCCTTGGGCATTCAATGTGCGTGCATAGTAAAGGAATGATAGAATGCCTATGCATAACCGAGCAGTCCAGAAAGCCCATGTGTTTGCATTGAACACAGTGTCAAGTATGAGAAAAGAAGGAGGTTTGTCACGTATGATAGCTCAAAGTACAAGCTTGTAGGGGGCTGAACACCAGTGATCTAATAGTGGAGACAATGGAAATAGATGTAAATTCTAAGAATTCCTTTATCACAGAAAATGCATCCTCTAGAATCAGCTAAAAGACTTGTTATCAAATGTCCAAACAATGGAATCATATGCTCAATTGAGGGCTTAGATGTTCAAATTCAAGAAATTGAAGAAATGATGAAACTTCCTTTGATCCATTGTCACAACTGTAGCATGTATTCAGACCATGAGTAATGAAGTGCAAATCCCTGAACAAGCTCAACCGATTTGAATGATTAGTAACACTTGACTAGAGTCAAGCATCCTTAAGATGAAGCCCCAGAACCAATTGCATTATGAGTTGAGAAATACTTAGGGAATGCACACATATGTTTGATGTCTTGATATAAATTGCTAACCTCATAAAGATTCATAAAGCTATGCCATAAGATAGAGAACCGGTTACTGTGAAGGCCCAAAATTTCTTTCGAAACACTGAAACTCTTGGTGGTCTAATGATGAAAGTTTTGACATTGGAGTATGTTCGAGGCTTCAAAGTAAACAACATATAACTTCTCAATGTTGGGTACGAGAGGTTGAGCTTCATAGTCAAATCATGGATGTGATATGAAGGAAGGCACTGATGCAGGGACCCAAGAACACAAAATCAACATTCACCAATCATGGGAGGAGGAATTTGTAAATGTTGTTGAGAGGCTCCATCTTTCCCAACAATATATGCCAAAAAAAACAAAAGACCAAGTAATGTGGAGATAAAAGACAAGATCTTTATTCATTAAAGATTGGTTAAAAATGAAGAAGAATTAGGTGAAAAGAGCTTTGCAATAAAATCATTCGGTCCCTTATGACAAAAGGTAATTTGAAAGATTCGCTCGAAAAAGAAGGAAAGAAGGTGAGATTAGAAAAGACATTGAAAATTAGAAACTGTCAAAGAATATGAAATGGTTATTGTAACTAAATAGTCACAACGGAAAGTGAAGGATTCCTGAAGACTATTTATGGTAAAATATTTTCATTGGAGAGGGGTTCTTTTCTGCCAAAGATAGAGTGCTAAGGAGGAAAGGAGGAAAAGAGAGCATTGGTTATTGTATTTGCATTTTGAGATTAAATGTTAGGATTTCTGTAATGATTTTAGCAGACAAGTTGTGAGTTCATAATAGTCTGAGTATTATTATTTGAATGTTTATAATAAAGGGGAGTTTTACATCAAATCTAAGAGTTTGAGTATTAATTTCTCTGTTTGTATTCAATCTGGGAATTGTTGCACTCGCATTGTAAACATCATCTTGCATCTTGGAGTTAAATGGCGAATGGGTTGCAAATCTGAGTATTTCATCCATTCACTTTGCAGAAATAAGAATGTTTGATCTTCATTTAATTTTAGTCTCATTTACTCTACATTTTCAACATTCATTTTGCATTTCCAATGCCGAAGAGTCATAAGATGTGTGGATTTCTGGGATTGGCTAGGTTTAGAGCTAGATTTATTGCCTGAGTTAGTCTTGTCTAGGGCTGGCTTGGTTTTCCTCTTCCATTCTCAGGTTAAGAATGTACCCAATTAGTTTAGGAACAAGTAAATTCATTGAATATCATTTGGTAAGGGAGCTGTACCTTTCAATTCAAAGGAAATCTATCAACCTGATGATAGATTATCCAACTGTTGGTGTCTGATCGTTCCTTCAGATTTGGGCATTTGAGAGTTAAATTGGGAAATAACAATCTGTTTACCAACAAATTTGAAGAGGATGAGATGCTAGCATCTTGATTAATGACTATCTTACCTACTTCTCATGTGACATCCTTGGGATTTTATTCTGAAGAGGATGGGATGCTTGCATCCTGGTTTGATGGCACCTTGTTATTAGTGCTGATTTGGACTGCATTGCAATATTGGAAGGGATTGGGATCTCCCTCTATGATAATCTCCTCCCCTTGGTGAGGGAACTTGATGCATTGATGGTATGTTGATGGTATAGCTTGCATTTCATGTATCCAAG
>MU225679.1:829028-844378 GCA_018584345.1 Thuja plicata | reverse complement strand
AGGTCAATATGAGGGCCTCCATTTCACACCTTTGCACTCCATGACTAGAGAGCTATGGATCGATATTTGAGGCCTCATTCTTGAGCAACCTTGGATGGAATGATTCATAGAAGTGTGTCAACATTTTGAATAATGTGTGGTCGACTCGGGAACACATGTAGTCAAAGACCTCTTAGCTGATTCTTCACTCCTACAACTCCTTTCAGCTTTTGTGAGAGCTAATTTAACATGTTTTTCAGCTAAATATAAAGATATGCCAAGTAATATGTTGTTTGATCGCTTGAAATGAAATAATACAGATGCTCAGATTGATTGCTAGTAAACAATGGGGATAAGATCTTACTGAACTCACCGATCAAGCACTCTATGTATAACTAAGCCGATTCGGCTAGAGACCCACCAAACTGAGCAAAAACTCCACCAAACTGGACAAAAAATAGATCGATGGAAAGTACAAAACCTTAGTAAAATTATCCTCTAATTAAACACTCTGATTTGTGGAAAAATTAAAGAGTAATTGCCTCAGGTAGCCAGTAGAGAGCCATAACCCTTGGATCTGCATCTAGTTCAAACACCAACTCCATTAAAATTCCCTCCAACGAAATCAAATTGTTTTATGCCAAAAACCATTCCCTCCAAATGCATACGAGCATTTCTCTCAATTAATGAATCAATTATAAAGATATTTAGTTTAATGAGAAAAGGATTATATTAAATATTGTAAATTGATTAATCAATGTATTAAAAATAGAGTTCAAATAATTATCATATACCTAATTTTTTTTATTCAAGTAATGTAAAATAATATGAATAGAGAGGTAGCAATAAACTGTGAAGAAAATAAAATAATAGCTAACATGAATAAATTAATGAAATAATTTTAAGAATATTTAGTTTAGTGAGAGAAGACTGAAATTTTGTATGAAATTAATTTATCTTAAATATGTAATTTACATCAAATGTTACTCTAAAATAATTAAATAAAGTATCACTAATTTTGCAAGTCCATCTAATTATTAAATATTTAGAATTATTAGCTATTGGAACCATTTAAATACTTTATATAAAAAGTGAAACATTTACAATGAGATCTTTAACTTTTATTTCTCATTAATATGTTAATGAATTATTAATGTTTTTAACTATGATTTGAAACCAGTTAGATACAATTTTTTCCACAATCTTTTCCATCATCCTCACCACCTATGCCAAAATGGGAGATTTGGAACAAAACATAAGCATTCATCAAAGCATAAATAATGGGGAAATTTTCTTAGATGTTGTAGTTGCAACTACTTTGTTAGATATGTATGCAAAATATGGAACCATAGGCAAGGCACATGAACTGCTTGATGGAATGCCTCAAAGAAATGTGGTCACACGGAATTCCATGATTACAAGATTTGAATGCATCTTGTTTGGTCTATGCAACAATTATTCTCTCCACAAACCTGGGAATTCTTCCTAGGTATTTGGTGTCAAATAGAAATGGAATTATGTGGAGCTCACACCTAGTGCATGCCTTGAGGTTGTGGGCATAAAATTCTATGGAAACTAGTTGTCTTTCCCTATAGGCATCCATACACTAAGCATAGCATACATACTGAAATGCAGACTTGCATTTTTTTCCTCTTTGTTCATATATGAAGGCTAATGCCAATATGCATAAATAAAATGATAATCAATAATGATTACCTTGGATAGGCAATACTCAATCATTCTATCAATTCTAACAGATTTCATTTGCAGACTTCTTCCAAAGTTGAAGCATTCTACCTATAACTAATGTAATTACTCTGTATATTGCATGGCATGGAATCAATTGAAAGAGATATTTTAATTTGTCCTTATTGTATGATTAGTAATTGATCAAATATTTTTGTCTTTATTTTTAATATAAGATAATGTTAATTGAAAAATTTGACACAGTTGAATCTAAAAATATACACAATAACAACACTTATTATTTGCTTCAAAACATTACCTTTACTTCTTTCTTCAAACTATAACTCTAGGTCTACTAGCCCTCCCGACATTGTTTTGGGTTTAAAACTCCCAAACTTCCTAAATTAGTTATACCTCTCTTCAAACAACTCACTAATTTAGATACCTTACATATTTAATTAGTTGGACTAGACTATAACATGATATAATCTTCAAACCAACATGCTTACTTTATTTAATTTGGAAAAATCTTGTTAACTATATTAACTATCCTTCATTTTAGGTCTGCAGTTAGCCCTATCCTGCAAAGGAAGAATTCAAAATGCAACTTGTCACAATAAATCATAATTGAAATTTTTTTGATGTTATAAACTATTTCTTTTGATTTTGATTATAATATCTCTAAATTAATGGTGTTTATCAATCAATTTTGATCAAATCACCTGAAAGTTAGATTTCTAGGATGAGACAGGTGTAGATGAATTTCTCACATAATATAAAGTCTATTGACAAACAAGCATTACTGGTGAAATGAGACTATTAGTGACTAACTATTTAGTCATTTATTTGGTCCTTTATTTAGTTATTTTTGTTTAGGTGACTAATTATTTAGTCATTTATTTGATAGTTTATTTAGACACTTTTATTTAGTTATTTATTTGGTAGCTTATTTATTCATTTATTTGGTAGTTTATTTCGTCATTTATTAGTTTATTTAGTCACTTTTATTTAGTGATTTATTTGGTAGTTTATTTAGTCACTTTTATTTGGTTGACCTTGTGATTTTACTTGGTGACTATATTAGTCACTTGTTTAGTCATCTATACTTGTAAATTAGTAGAATATGATCAATTTTAGTCATGTGACCAAAAATTTTAGTGGTGTGACTAAAAGTTTTAGTCACGTAGTCATTTATTTTCCAAATTCTACTAGTGTATCTATCGATAAAGAATTGGTACAGAACTCACTTCACATCCCAGAGCAAGCTGAGTATTCAGAAATGACATAGAGTTGGGTAGTGACTAAATATATCACCAAGAAGTCAATCTGGAAGAAGGAGATAATGAAAGCATGGTTTCAAGAGCCTAGGAGTGCCAAAGGGAAGCTACCAAAGACACTATATGGAACTAATCTAAAGCCAGAGACCATAGACATTCTGGTGCTACTCCATAGGATCAGAGGTGAGAGTGAGGCACTCAATTTTGTTGACCATCACTTCTTCTTGGTTCAGGTAATTTTTTCCCAACATCACTTCATTGATTGGGACCTTATGGTAAGTGAGAACCTCTCAGAGGCCCTAGATAGAGCTAAGTGCTAGAATGAATTTTATATGTCTTTAATCCTTTTTTATATTCTTGAAACAATCCAAATTTGGCTAGGGCTTCCTAGATTAGAGGAATTTCCTGATGAAGTTAAGATTTATGAATTTTTCCCCTCTTTGCAATTGCACAATAGTTATGTTGAATATCTTTGGGTTAATGATGCATTTACAATGAGATTGTGTACAGGGAGCTACAAGACTTTCCAGAAAGGAGATTCTCTCACAAATCCATGGCTTTTATCAGCCAATTTGGATGCTATTTTATTCAATTCAGAGATTTCTCATACCTTCATCTTGCAAGTTTTGATGACTTCCCTTTGAAGCTTCCCAGATATCCTACGGATATGATCGTGCTGGTGGAGGTGATGAGGCAAGTGCTGCAAGTGAATTTGACCTATACTGATGCCAGGAAGAAAGACTATGACTTCCCCATGACTATCGGAGCCTACATTTGTGTGTCGCGGTCTAAGGTGAAGAATGTTCTAAAGGCATTCTCCAAGAGGTTTTCATTGGAAACCTATGATGTTCTAAGGCCACAATATGATCCAATTAATTATTCTCATGATTAACTGCAAATGAGCCAAGCTATCCACCATGTAGATGACATTGAAGACTACTGTGCCAATTGTAGAGATGAGCTGGAGAGCAGAGACAAATTTTATGCTAGATTAACCATTGAACAAATAAAAAAGTTCAAGGTCAATCTTGCAGCTGAGGGGCTAGTAGATGATGGCCATCACATGTATGATAATACATATCTCGAGAAGATCAAAACCCTCTCCATCAGTTCTGAGCCCATGCTAGATCAAGCCATCGATGACTTGCAGACTCTAATGAGTGGTATTTATAAGAGGACAGAGCAGTGGGTTGAATGGATGGCAGGAAGCAGGAAGAGGTCAGAATGGAAGCCTCCTAATCAAAGGACCCTAGAAAAGGATACTTCCAACATGGCAACAACTTCTTTGGTGATACTCCCAGCTATGACCAAGGGTTCATCTCAACCAGTTGGGGGAGGCGATGAACCTCCTGAAAAAGAAGTTCAACCAAAGAATACTTGTGGAGAAGGTCTGCTTCCAAATATTTGAACAACAGAGGAACCCACCAAAGGTGTGGAACTAGAGCAGTCAGCTAAAGTAGTCACTTTAGATGTACCATTTGGAACTTCAACCCAAGATTCTCCAAGTCGAGGGTCCCCTGTCATAGTAGAAGTGGGTGAAGATACTCGTTCAACCACAAAATCAGAAGAAGAGGCTAGGAAAAAGTAGAAGGTTGCTTCAGTAGAAAAATTGGTGTCCTCTTCTCCTACCTTGGTAAATCCATTTGCTTCAAGGCCAAAGTCTACTCCTCCAATCATTAGGAAACTATTTATAGTGGAGTTGGTCTCTGCCACTAAGGTCATCAGTGTCAAATCATGGATAGAGAACACTCTGGAGTGCAAATGAAAGAGAGTGAAAGGAGGGGCTCCCAAAAAAAGATACTCTAGCTCAAGCCATGAAACCCAACACCACTGTAGTAAAGACTAAGAAAGTGAAGACACTATCCACATTGGGAAGATACCTAGTGGCTAGGCATTTCACTATGGAGGTAGAAAATCCCATGAAGGAGGGCCATTTTGAAGATTTAACCCCTTCGGACTTTGAGCTACACTCATTTGACATGGGCTTAGCCTGACATGATACCAAAGTGGATTGGTGGAAATCCACTAATGTAGTAATTGAAGAAGATATGGAAGAACTTAAAATGGCAAAGGTACAACTTAAGGTAGAAGTCAGTGAGTTGAATAATTTTATCCAGAAATTGGTTACTCCAGTTGCTAGTATTTCCAGTACTCAAACCACATTTGATCCCAATGCCATAGAGAATCAAGCCATAATAGCCATGTTTCAGGAGGATAGGCACTTCATGTAGATCAGAAAGGGATGGGTTGAGAGACTCAAATATGAGGGATTGGTAGTTGTTGAGCAGCTAGGTAATGCTCTCTTTAGATTGGAGACGAAAAGGAACAACATTGAGAAGAATTTGCAAACTCTCATATTTGAGAGAGTGAAGTGTCAGGAGTGCATAGTGATGCTCCATGTATCAGTAAAGATGAAGACCAAAGAGGAATTGAAAGCCATGATTTTTAAAAAGGGAGATGAACCTCTAATTGAGTGGCTTCAAAGCCTAGAGTTCAAAATTGAGATGATCATCCAGGCTGAGACGGGGTTGCAGCAAGTAGATGTTAAGGTCAAAGAAGAATAGAAAAAAGACTTTAAGATTATTCAAGGTTTACACACAAAATCATAGACAAGTGGGAAAGAAAAATAAATGATAGATTAGCCAATATGCATAAATCATTTTCTGATTATGTGGACAAGCTATCAAAGAAATCCTCCACCTATTTGGACAAAGTGCCAGAACTCCAATAGTTGAGTGGATGTATTTATAAAGCCATGGAAGAATTGAAGGACCAGACTGATGCAATTAAGAGTCTTTCTAAGGAGCATTCCAGGTGGCTCATCCGATACACCAATGTCCATGTCAACAGACATGCAGAGCTCATCAGATTTATCACAACTATCACTGCCTATAGGGCTAAGTTAGGCAAAGGGAATGAAACTAAAGCTCAGATAGATTCTCTCTTTGTATCAAATTTTGATCGATGTTGTAATGGATAAACCTTTGGTTGTCATTTTTGGTTGGGGAAGTTGAACCATTTTGGTTACCCCCCCCCCTTTTTGTAACAGCCCAATTTGGGACTTTATATGTATTATTTCCAAATTCAATACAAAGGTCGGCTAAATTTTGGTGTGAAAGATAGCATTTTGTTGAGTCAATTGTGTGTGTCTGAATACCATTTCTTTAAATATTCTATTGCATTTGATTTTTCTTTCTATTGAATTCAAATTTTTCTTTGAAGTTATATTTGCAATCTATATTCAAACTAGATTTCTATATTATGATTTGATACAGTTAATTTAGGGGAAGATCTGTTGTTATCCTGAGTTGGGAAATGTTTCTGTGATATAGATTGATTCTTTAGCATTTCATTACTAATCTTTAGTCTTGCATCTGCATTTTCAATAGAAGTTCATGCATTACCAATTTTGGGAGTTAATCTGATTGATGAAATCTCAGAGTTGGCTAGATTTAAAGTTGAATTCACCCTACCTAAGCTATTTCTTATCTGGGTTTAGCTTGGTTTACCTCTTCTATTCTCAGGTCAAGAATATACCTCTGTTAGATTAGGAAAGATCAAGATTCACTAAAAACCATTCATATAAGGGAGTTGTACCTTTAAATTTAGAGGGAAATTGGTTTTTCAATAACAATTTTCCAACTGTTGTATTCAATTATTCTTAAGTATTTTAGAGTTAAATTCAAAAGAAAAATATTTTTACCAACAAGGGCATAAGTATATTTTGACAACAACATATTACTTTACAAAAAGGACTGAAGCTGTTGCATTGAAAGATGCAAATGAAAGCTCGGTTTTGAATTTTTATGAAGATCTGGCTGCAAGATTTGGAACACTAGAGTCCTTTGTTTCTGATAATTACTTGGGCTTTTTAAGTGCAAGAATTACTAGTTGGGTAGTTGAGAATAATGTTTATCTTAGTACCTCATCCAATTATCACCTGCAGGGTAATGGACAATCAGAATCAACAAACAAAAATATGATCTGCATTATAAAGAGGACTATCGAAGATAATTAGCAAACTTGGCACAAAAATTTAAAAAATACCTTGTGGGTTGATAGGATCACCCCAAAGCACTCAACAGGAAACTCACCTTACATTCTGGTTTACGAAAGAGAGGTAAGATTGCCAATTTTAGTTGAATTACCAAGCTTGAGCCTAGTCAAGGAATTGGACCTGATGGACCAAAAACCTATGGAGGTAAGGCTTGTTGAATTGATAGAGATGGAAGAGATAAGGAAATAATCTTTTAAAAATTTGGGGAAACATCATGATCAAATGAAGAAGACATTTGACAGAAAATCTTTCGCAAGAGTCTTTACAGAAGGTGATTTAGTGCTCAAATGGGATGAGCTGAAGAGTAGACCTGGTAAGCATTCAAAGATTGATGCAATTTAGAATGACCCATTTGCGATTAAAGGATGCAAGGAACACAATGCCTCTCATCTCTTACATATGGAGGGAAAATAATTTCCAATCCCAGTTAATGGGATCCACCTCAAGCATTTCTTTTGAGGTGAGTTGGTTTGAATAATTGCTTGGCACATAGTTAGTTTACTTCAATTAGTTGTAGTTAGTACTTCTAATCTCAGAGTGGTTAAATCAAGGAGGTACACACCATGCATAATCAAGAACCCCTCAAGGTTCCCAGTTATAAATAATGCATAACTCAATGATGTAATTACGATAAGAAGGGAAGTTGTTTTCAGGTAGTTTCTTTTGCAGTTTTTTTAAAAGGTTAGAATGTTTAGAAACATCAAGATCAATCACACAATATAAGAATGATAATCATAATCATCACATGAGACATGGATAAATTCTACTATCTCATGTCATAAGCATCATGCTCAAACATATATTATGCAACTAAGGTTGTTGTTCAAGCTCATTCTGCCTTTGGTTTTTGTTCCTGAACAACATTATCATCATATGAATTATGGTCATCACATGATACATGGATAAATTCCCTTGTATCACATCATAAACATGATTCTCTATAGAAATGATGAAGTACATAGTAGTTGTTCAGTTGTAGTTTGTTTTCTCTAAAGTGTTGTCAGCAAGTGTTTTAGTCTAGTTTCAGTTTTTAGAAGTTTGCAGTTTGTTTTCAGTTTGAGAAGGTTTAGTTTTTGCAAAAGTTGAAGACTCTGTGCCTAATGGATATGCAAAAGGCAACTGGTCTATTTTGTTTAGCAGTCAAACACCCTTGAGAGGTCACCAAAAATGTTACCAAATTAGTTTGCATACTAAATTTCTAAGTTGCTGCTACTTCTACGTTGAATGATGGATTGAATAATTGTTGTTATAAATTACAGAATTCATTAAATGCAAAAACTAAAGTACACAATGCATAAAAAATTGATATTTTTTCACTATTATTCAAATCTAAAATACAAATACAAAGACAGTGTATTTTTAATAACATATTATTCAAATGCTATTTTACATAGGTACAATGATGGTGTTCAAATTTCAATTATACCAAATATGTACAATGCATCCAGATCCACACAAGCCATGGAAAATCTTAACACTCTATCTGAATAAACACATTGAAAATATAAAGGAGTAAAGGGATAGAGGAAAAGTCTCCATTGCCTGTATAGGGGAGCAATATTTGTCTTTGTGTTGAAGATCTAGGTCGCATCTCCAGCTTTAACAAATCTGCAAGATATAATGAAAAAAAGGAGTCAGTTCAAAAGAACTGAGCAATGGAAAATTCCTTATCACCTCTATGCTACTCTAGAAACAACAATGTGCTTATGCAGATAAGGCATTAAAAGATGTAGAGGAGAAGGAGGAAAACATAGAGAAAAACATTTTTATGCTAATGTTGTTTTCTTCATGTGCAGATTCATGTATGAAGACCAAGTAGGTTGTTGAAAGGACATGCATTCATTACACGCATGAAACTTTCTGACTGAAGTTATGAAGAGGTGAAGACCGAAGACTTGAGGAGGCTATTAAGGGGGCATGCATGAGTTTCAGGCATGAGACCTTCTAGATAAGTCATGGAGCTACTTAGAGACTAGGTTATGGTAAGGGACATGCTTTTAAAAGTATGGACCCTTCTAATGAAAATCATGTTGTAGAACTTTAAAGTACATCATTGTACTTTGTTTTGAATGCAAAAATAAGAATAATGCATTAAGGAAACATTATTTCAACCAGCCATGGGGGAAACAATAGAGATCAACAATTTTCAAGGCATGTTTAGTAAACAAATACATCATAAAAGGTATTTACTATTGCTATTATTTGACATATGAGGCAAGGAAAAATATGCATATAGGAACAAGGTTCAATCAATGAGAAAAGACTGAGGAATGGAAAGCATAGATCATGTACGTATCAGTTTCAGAATAATGTTGTGTCAGTGGTGATTACTCAACATTCATATATCAACAAAACAACAACTTTAATTTGAGAAAATTAAACATACAAATGCTACAGGATGATTTTCAATTCATTTTAGAGTTTTCAGAGTTGCTACATAAGGTATTTATCTTTCTCTGTTATAAAAGATATTTTACAAAGCAGTGGATGTCATATAAATCAGATTTTCTTTCAAGGATATATTCATATCAAATGAATCATATAAGGCAGTAGGGCAGGTACCATTAAGAGGGTATCTTATTGTTTACAAATTGTAGCAAGCGATCAACATTTATAGAGTTTAGAGTCAACAGTCAAGGACTTATATGTTACAGGTCATCAATTGTAAAAGACATGTGAATGAACAATCATTTTTTAGGTTCAGAAAAGCAGCAATCATTAAACAAAATATGTCAGAGAAAAATCCTATCATAGAGAGAATTTCACAATTTGTAGCTGATTACATGATAGTGCACATATGAGTGTATTTTCTGAGATTAACATGGAGCTACAACATAAAAGAAATAGTGATATTTAGCAAAAAAGTGCTACGAGATGATAATAAAATGAAGTCATGTCAATTTTCAACTGATTGCAGTAGAGGTATTTATCCTATTTTTCTACAGGAATTTATTTTTCCAAGCATTGACTTTCATAAATAAATCAAATTTGTATTCAAGAATGCATGTTATGTCAAAACAAACCATGAAGTAAGCTGCCATTATGAGATGCACAAAAATAATATCTATGTAAAGACAAGAATATAAAATATCAAATGAAGCCAATCTCAGCTGATATCAAGTAGTAATAGAACAATAAGAAGTCATCTCAGTGAACATTAATAACCAAATGCAGCATTATTAATCAAGATCCAACAATAATAATCAGGTTTTTTCATGATGAAGTATCATATGTTCAGTTTTAATGCCACGGGATGGAGATATAAAAGTTACTAATATATATGGAATTCATGTAAACTGTATATTAGCAAGTTGGTGATAGCATAGATGAATTTAATCAAAGGTGCATAGTTAGAGACAAATGAAATTGGGATACTCTGATAAAAGAAATAGATGTGGAGAATTGAAAAAGTAAATCTTTCAACACAGAAATATACTTTAGATTTTGAGAAATAGTAGATCCCTGGTCAAAGTGATGGTCCTATAGGGACATCCATAGAATAAAATGCATACAATAGTCCTTAATCAAGAAGCAAAAAAAGACAGTGAATATAGTAAGAATAGTGCATACGTGCATAGATAAAACATACTTGAAAGGATTCCTCATTGTTTGGCAAGATTTGGTATATGCATTCAAGTTAAAGGAGAAATAAATATGAGCAGATTTAAAGAGAAAAGAAAGCCATTTAAAAAGATAACAATCATGATGCCCAGTTGTCAACCCTATTCTGGTAATGTTCTTTATCATCAAGGCAAGCAAGGAGCCCAGTCTAAATACCATATAGTGAAAGTATTCCTGAATACAATGTTGACAAAGAGGATAGTTCACTAAAAGTTGTATAAGAATTTCGACATGGCCTTTATACCAAAAAAAAATTACATTTGTTTCAATCATTGATATTTTTTGTCTTCAACATAATTGTTGGGATAAATATTGCTCAATTTGGTGATAAAAACAAGCTCAATTAGGCAAAGAAAAGGGTTTAAATCTTAATAAATAGAGTCTACTATGTGAGTGATTCATGACATGACTAGAAACAGAGAGAAACAAGCAAAAAAATCTTTGCAAAGATAGAACGAGAAGGAGATGGAAATACCCATATAAATACATGAAGTTTCTTTTCATTTTTAGAATATATCCACAAAAAAGAAAAAGAGGAAAAGACTGAGATCTTACCCAAAGCCAAAGAGAAATAATCATTAGTAAAAGATCCAGTCACAACACACCATCATTAGAAGTTGTGGCTGTTATAAAAAGGAAGAGGAGTGACTCCAGCAAAACCCTCATGGTGGTATGAAACAGTAAATATCAAAGAAATCCATTTCAAACCTTTTTGAAAAAGACTATCCATGAGTTCAAATAAAGATGGCATAATTTCTAGCATGTTTGCAAACATAAATGTCTATTGACAGGGATTCATTAATGGAATTTGAACCTAGTCTCAGTGAAAAAAAAGACTCAATGGAGGTGAAAAAAAATGATAGAGTGCAAAGCAGTCCAGACCCAGAGGAGGCGAAAAACAAATGATAGAGTGCAAAGCAGTCCCAAACCCTTAGTGGCGGCAGTAGAGAAAAATGCCAAAGAAAAGTGACAAAATGAAATTTAAGTTGAAATTAGGTTTCTACACCTTAGATATTTGGCGGATTTCAAACTTTCTTTGGATCAAGTTAAATCCCCAAAGCTTAGGCCACGTCTCCCTTTTTCTCTTTAGTTTTTATTTAAAAATTTTACAGACTCCTTTCGTAGGTTTAAAATTATGAACCTAGATAATAAGCAAAACAATGATACTCATAATTAATATTTAATAGATAAGTTTTATCTATTAAGTAGTAATTATGAATTTTATTGTTTTCTTTATTATTTAAGTTTTAAAATTTTAAATTCTAAAGAATACATTTGGTATCTTGTAAATTTAATTACTTACTTGATATTAAATGTATAGATAAGGTTAATTTATAATTGTAATTCATATATTCAATATCTAGTGAATTTTATGGTTTACAAAGATATTAAATATATCGATTATAATTATAAATTATTCACAGTCTTTGTTCATGTTTTTCAAGTAATTGAATTTATTGTGGAGGACTCTAATATTTATTTATTTATTTACTAAAAATTATTTAATAATATTTCGATATACCTAGCTTTAAACAAATAAATAAATGGTTTGTTTAAAATTAAATGTATTGAAATTGAAATATTGCAAAACAATAATTAGTAAATAAATAAATAAATATTAGTCTAAGCTATTTACTTATTAACTATTCCTTGATATTACCTTAATATGTTAGATTTTAAATGAATAGCTTATTATTCATTTTAAAATTAAATATATAAGGGTAATATCAAGTAATAATTAATAATTAATTAATTAATTGGTCTTAGGGGAGTTTTTTTTATTTTTGCACACATCTCGTTGATAATAATAATTATTTGTCACAATTATAAGGCAATAATTATTAATTATTCTTAGTGCAATTTAGAGACTATCTTGTCTAGGAGTTGGCTTTTGGATAAGTTCCACCTTTTTAGCATTGGTTATAAGTTGGCTGCTTGTTTTATGCTCATTTAGAGGAGGGTCTTGTTGTTCATTATCAGTTTTGGGTAGTTTATGTTAGAATAACTGAGAGGGTGGGGGGGTGAATCAGTGGCCTAAAAAATATTCCAATAAATCAACCCAAAAACTTAGTACCACAATATTAAGCCTCTAGTTATCTTCAGTCCTACAAGATGAATGCCTTAAAATAATCTTAACAAATAACCACTACTCGGAGTTCACTGTTAAACCTTATTCTTACTGTTTACCGATTAGCAGCCTTTCATTTACCAAAAAATAGTAAATTGCTTAGTGTATACCAATCAATCCAAAATTAGTTATGTGTAATGCAAAACACTAAAGTAATGACTCATAAACACATTGACACGTAGATTTTTAACATGGAAACCCTGTTAAGGGAAAAACCACTTGAGACTAGTAACCCTAAATTTTCACTCTTTTGAAGTGAGCTCGCTGAAGAGCCAACCATGTTAAAGGTTACAAACACACTATTAGGTGTGACCTTGTTAGAGGATTTAAATAGAATAGTTTTTCACTTGATATCTGGCATCTCTATCCTACCTTCTATGACCAAACCCTGGTTTTTCAAATGGTATCTGGCATCTCATGCTATCTTCATGATCAAACTTTTTGATACTCCTTGGGTTGTATCTCAATATAGAAAGGATTGTTAAGCCTTTCTTGATTAAGAGACTTTTTGAATCAATGGTTTAACTGAAATAGTAAATGATCTGTTCACATATACAAATATAGATTTGCATATTTTCAGATCTATTGTAAGCTCATTATACCTTTCTGATCAATGTATATTTTCAATACCTTTGCTCCACTTCTTTCTATTCGGTGATGTTGTGTTTCTCTATTGCTTGATGTTTGAAGAAATCTTTAGCTCTTTCCTCAGCTTGATTGATTAGGACTGTATGAAGTTGTTCTTCATCGATTTCTCTCCAACATCCTCTTTCTCTATTCAATACCCTAATTCATAATGAATTAGATTGTCTCTTTATAGACATGATATCACCATTTCTCACTTCTTGATTTTCTTGTTCTTGGTGTGATCCACAATTTTAGCCAATCTTGCTTTAAAGCTTTACTTCAGTTTTATCATGTAGATTTCTCCTTGACAACTGGATAAAAGAACTTTAAATATTTTACTTATCTCTGGATTTAACTTGTCAATGAAAAAAATGTTAACAACCAGTTAACCCTATCTTTAGCTCTTCCCAGCTAAGTATTTTGTCATTTCTAAACTTTAGTTCTTTTAGGTGTTTAACTCTTTGATAGCTTTGGTCAACACTTCAGTTCACCTCAGGCATCTCCATCGGGGTTGTCTGTCTATCGGGCATCACTGTGAAGTTCTACTCATCAGTAATGCTTGTGATTCTACTCTTCGATAATGCTTGTGATTCTACTCATTGATAATGCTTGTGATTCTGCTCGTCAGTAATACTTGTCAGGTTTCTTTCTCACCCATCACTGTGACTTTACTTTTAGGTTTCTCTATCTATCGGGGTGCACTGCCCATCGATGTTTGTAG
The DNA here is from genome assembly GCA_018584345.1 of Thuja plicata. Taxonomy (NCBI): domain Eukaryota; kingdom Viridiplantae; phylum Streptophyta; class Pinopsida; order Cupressales; family Cupressaceae; genus Thuja; species Thuja plicata. Next base: position 830,282 of record MU225679.1, on the reverse strand, counting down.
TCACTTAGTGAATGTTAATATTTTATGCATTACTGAAAGCATAATCTTTATCTATCTGATTTTCTAAAGTATTTGACACTTTGTATATAACCAATCAGATTATATCAAGTTGACATCAATAAAAATACAATCCATTAATGGATTTAATGTCTTGCATTATATTTCTACATTTCAGTGATCAAATTAACATCTTCAAACATTCAACCAGTTATATGTCATCAATCTCTCCCTTTGGCATTGATGGAAACACACTACATTATCACACTATATTATTACTAATACAATATGAAATATATCAAGTGTATTTCATCAATCTCTCCTATATCTTTTTGTTCTATAACTAATAAAAATGTATGGCTCTCGGTAAGCTCATATAGATTAGATTTGTTTCTTGTAGAGTGTCTTCCTCAATCTTTAATCCCTTCCCTTTATTGGATAGATGTATCAACTTCTGATTATATTTTTGATATGTGATCTGCCTTGACTATTCCTCTCCTTGATCATCTCTTTTTCCTTTGACAAAAATCTCTTCCTTAGTTTGTGTTGGTACTCCTAAATTTGGAACAAATTTGGAGTGACCATGTTGAAATTTTCAGTCAAGCAAAGTGAGTACCCTTAAAAAATTGTGTAAGACGGCTCAGTTGGTGTGATTGAAAAAAGGTGCCCGGATGATTTTTATGAGTTACAAATTTGGAAGAGGATTTAACGCCTTTCATTTGATGTATGCAGTGGGTCCCATCTCCTGAGTTTCAGTTCTGACATGTTTAGGGAGTAGTCATTTTGACGGGGTCACCTAATTCTGCATTTTGCTAAATTGTCAATTTGCTGTCCGGAGCCTACTTTGCCTTTGAGTATCTTACACCCTGTTGAGTTTCATAGTTCGCCACTTTGGGAATGTGTTCCATGCATATCAGAGAGCTTATGTTTTAAACCTCAGATCATCCTGAATCCATTTGATAAGTTTTCATACTTCCCAAAGTTGGTTGTTCATAAACTGTCTGCATTTTTGTCTTCCCTAGAAATCTGAATAGCCCAGTTTGACACATTATAACTTTTGACCATTTGCCCCAATTAAGAAAATTCCTTTTGCAATGAGTTCCAGTGGTCACACACTCCATATTTTCCAGTCTGCAGATCTTTACGAAATCAGATGACAAGTTTTCAAGAACTATTCCAGCAGTGATTAAATCTGATTTCCAGTGTATTCAGGTTCAGAATTGGTAAGTGACCTACTTTGAGCTTTTCAAAGTCTGT